>PQWD01000309.1:0-107426 GCA_019425675.1 Leucinodes orbonalis | reverse complement strand
GCCTGTCTGTCTACAAACTGGAACATAACTTTTTATTTATTTTATTGAATACAATAGTACATTTCAACATAGCGGCTCCTAAGATAGTAAAATAACCGTGTTTCAGGAGCCAGTACTTCCCCCTTAAAGTATAGATTAAAATGATACATAAAGTAGGTACTAAAAATTACACATAAGCACTCTTTGTTTGCACTACAATAGTACAAAGAAAAAATATAGTTATAAATAAAAGAAAAACGAAAAAACTTAAACAAGCGCAATTGGTTTGTGTATTCAGTTGAATAATTGGTGAAGTGAGTATGTCGTGTAGTGTGTGTATTGTGTAGTGTGAGTATTTTGTGGGTGTATGTATGGGTGTGTTTTTATATTACTTTGTGTTAGATCAGAAGAGCTTCAGTTGCATTATAATCAAGACATTTCATCCATTCATTTAATTTAACTTTAAGCTGATGATTGTTCAATTTGTAAATTTGGTCTAACTATACCAGTAATGTATTTTCGAATTTTCGAAAATATATGTACGTTATCCGACGCTCTTACGGTGAAGGAAAACATCGTGAGGAAACCTTCATGCACGCCTGCGAAGAGATTCAAAGGTTGTGTGTGAAGTCGTCCAATCCGCACTGGGCCCGCGTGGACGACTATGGCCTAATCACCCTATACGGGTAGGCTCGTGCCCCTCGGTGGGGACGTTTAATGAGCTGATGATGATGATACCAGTAATACTACTATTGTAGCTAAATGAGCAGTTGAGATTAAAGTATTTTTGCTCACTTCATTGCTTATACTAGTATTATTAATATAGGAGAGCCAAGCTTCGGCAAGAATAGGATGGCTCGACCGGAGTAGAGCCATGCTTTGGCAAGAATAGGATGGCTCGACCGGAGTAGAGCCATGCTTTGGCAAGAATAGGATGGCTCGACCGGAGTAGAGCCATGCTTTGGCAATAGATGGCTCGACCGGAGTAGATAGGGCTGGATGGCTCGACCGGAGTAGAGCCATGCTTTGGCAAGAATAGGATGGCTCGACCGGAGAGAGCCATGCTTTGGCAAGAATAGGATGGCTCGACCGGAGTAGAGCCATGCTTTGGCAAGAATAGGATGATGAAGAATAGTCTCCTCCGGAGTGATGCCTACCATGGCTTCATAGAAAAACAGTGGAACGCTTTGCGTTTGTGTTTGTGCTATAATAGACCCGCTTCCACCCTAGATTATTACCCTACTATACAATGTAACAATAATAATTCGTTTATTTGAACCAGAAAGAAAGAACACACTTAATGCTATTGTTAAAGTTTATCAGGAAATTAAAAAATATATTATTCAACTATCCCTTTAACCTTTTTTAACCACCAGATTCCAGACAAAATAGAAAATCTATAGTTTTTATTGGATATAGCCGTCAGCTGCGGTTAAAGGGTTAACACTGCATCAGTCATATCTTACCTTATTATCACACAGATCGTCCCCATCATTTCATAAAAAAATACATTTTAAAGCTTGTTGGTTTCCTGAAAGCGTTCCACAACGTTGGATCTAAAAATGGCATTTAGCAAGTATTGCATTCAAGCCCGTTTAACTCAAACTATCATTATTTAACTAGTAGTCCATCGTCCCACACAACATTATGCAATCTGGATGCAGTATGCACAATAAAATATACGGAACAAGTTAAGAGTCATAAATCTTTCGGGCCATCGAATTCGATAGCTCGAAAGAATGTTGCTTCGAGCAACTACCGCACGTTAATTTTTACGATATCACGTCGTAGCATTAGAATATCAATTTCGATACACTAAAACAGTGTAAAGAAGTGATTAAATAAATTTCCAAGTAATTACTTCGCAATAGCAGCATTGCAAATCAAATCTGTAGATTAAGAAGATATCTAAAAATGATCTCACATTGTGGTGTTTGGCTGTGGTCCAAGTTTTAAAGGGTATAGTTTGGTATTGTTCTAATAAAAGATTTATGAGATACTTATTTGTTTAGTTACTTTCGTGTTTACAATATGTAATCAATGTAATTGAATTCAGCCTATAAATACGTCATACATATTATTAAATTTTTTTTTCCTTATATACAATATTTAGACTTACTTGTACTCAAGAACAAAGTGTATTCCTTTATTATATCCCTACTTCAATTATAAATGCGAATTTCTTGGAGGTGCCAGAAGTAACAACTCTCTCTCTCTCTCTTAAACGAACATTTTGCGCCAACTCTGTACTTTCAAATCTAGCCTCCACCAGCACACACTTTTGGAAGTTGTCGGTACATCAACCCAGAGGTTGTCCTACGCTTGCCAAGTCGCGGTTTTCACTCCATTAAATTACACAACCGACGTTAAGCAAGTCATCGGTCCAACAAACAGCAGGACGGTCCCATAAATGGTCCGGACCAATAAAGCATAGAAAAAGTCCGATTATTTTAGGTTACATAGGTTCGTGTTAACGATGGTGGTCGTTTACGGTTTTACGTCTCTATCCAAACCATTTCCTTCGCGCGACTACAGTAGAACGCGAAACGATCTCGTCCTCAAAACGATCACGTCCGATAACGATCGGGAACGAGAATCGTTTTAAAAGAACTGTTTTCATCCGATTAAAAGCAGTTGCAGCTTGTCGTCGAAATTTAACAATCCACGATTACTTCATTAACTAAATCTTCATCACCGCTGGCGCACGTAGCTTGCGGCGTCCGCGCCAACCTTGAGCTTAATTAGAAAGAGCTCCATAACATTTAAGTTCAATGCTCAAACTCACGCCCCCGTCAGATTTATTGCAAACTGGCCCGGAGATAAACATCCATTAATTAAAAAAATGTAATACACTTGGGATTCGGACGTGCGCATATAAATCGTGTGCTTTTGCTAATACTGCACGTTATTGGACAAAGGAGAATAATAAACTACTGCCTCCGTGGTCTACTGGGCGCAGCGTTCGATTGCGCGATCCGAAGATCCTGGGTTCGAAACTGTAGTGTCAATTGTCAATTGTGACGTTTACCCTTTTCTTAGTAATAACGGGCCGTTGAAAGAAGTATTGAATCAGATTCGTTTAAATAGGCGGTAAGCTTACTTGTGTCAGTTGATGGGGTTGAATTACCATAGAAATAGATACTGGGGCTTTAGATTTGTATCAGCAAAATAACGTATGAAAAGTATTTTGGAAAGAAATCATTAAAAAGTATAAACGTCACAATTGACAATACACTACATACACTACATATTATAAACCTACAGGGAAACGTGTCCCTATATCTTTCCTAGTTTGGGTAAAATTGCAGGCTAAAGCTGAATCGCCTGATAGTCCAAAAGAAAGATGGTTCCGGGTTTTGGAAAGCACTTTAAGCTGTAGGTCCCGGCTACAATCATAGGATGGTAGTGATTACCACCCTCGAAACCGCACTGGTTTCGTGTGATGTGTTACGGCCCTAACTCCCCATAGAAATGCTGTGTTGGACGGCCAGGGCCCTGCAATTTGATGTTGGCTATATTGAGATGAAAGTGTGGTAATAAAACTCTCTTGATTAGCCAGCACTACGTATTTACGGAACATACTTCATCATTTTCAGCTCATGAAACGTCCACACCGAAGGGCACAAGCCTACCCGTATAGGGCTAAGTCGTTATCGCGGGCCCAGTGCGGATTGGCCGCCTTCACGCACAACCTTTGAATTTCTTTGTTCCTCATGATATTTTCTTTCACCGTTAGAGCGTCGGCTAAACGTATGTTCTACATTAGTACGTGGCGGGATTTGAACCTGCATCCCCCAGATCAGAATATACTTGGCTATTATTATTAGCTTGTAAAATAATATAACTATTTTGATTATCTTTATCTTATTATTTCCCGCATCTTGCATATTTGCGTATTAGGATCCACAGCATCTAGTTTGTAAACATATGTATATGCAACATCTTGTGTCCTGGTACATAATTACCTGTCTATTGGAGTCTAATCAAATATCGATTTAACTTGGAGCGAATCTCCTATGAGACCACACATGTTTTGTAAATCTATCATAACTGACAGATAAGTTATTATTAGTTAGTCCTTACTAATAAAATGACTATCTCATTTAATTTCCTCTATAAAGTAAAAATACAAATGTTACATCTCATACAGATATTTTTCATTGGTTTTGGTTCAGTCGGTTATCTGAAAAATACTATCGATGTCTTAATAATACAATATACACTCATCGTGCCATCATCATCAGCTCATAAACGTCCCCACCGAGGGGCACGAGCCTACCCGTATTGGGTGATTAGGCCTTAGTCGTCCACGCGGGCCCAGTGCGGATTGGACGACTTCACACACAACCTTCGAATCTCTTCGCAGGCGTGCATGAAGGTTTCCTCACGATGTTTTCCTTCACCGTAAGAGCGTCGGATAACGTACATATATTTCCGAAAAATCGAAAATACATTGGTACGTGTCGGAATTTGAACCCCAGCCCTCCTGGTAGGAAGGCGACAGTCCACACCACTGAGCCACCGACGCTCTGCTCATCGTACCAATGAAATAAATTTAAATTGTTTAGTCTGTCCACCTATTGGTAAGTCGCCACTGTTAGCTTTCTGTAAACCAAGGATCCGTTCGATCATAATTAAGTCGACACGTACGTACCCGAGACCTATGAATAAAAACTTCACTTTACTCCAGAAGATAGCTTCAAAAAGTAAATCTACTTTGGCGGAAGAAATAATAAAAATTGGAATGTTAATATACAGACGACAATAATATACTCCTTCCTGAGGAATGTTTGTTTATAATATAAATCAGAGAACAGTCCGCTCATCTGCTGGTAAGTGATACGAATGCCCATGACAGTAGCAGTGTTGCCGAAAACCAATATTTGTATATTGTAACTATTCTCGAATCCGGCGCACTTACAGTGTAGAAAACATCGCGAGGAAACCTGCGAACACCTGCCAAGAGATTGGATTGGATTGCCCTTGGTGAGGTCGTTTAATAAGGTTTGACTATGAGTTATTATCCTGTCTGCGTCCGTCTACGAGATGATAGATTTTCTCTCTCTTATTTCTAGTAATGTAACTAGCCAAATCTTAAAACACAAAACTGCATACACTCCTATTTCACGAATCTATATCTAGCCCTGCGATGACACCTACCTAGAAGTCTTAATATTGAGCCACCCAATAAGTCATAGACTTTCAACTTAATATTTAAGCTTCGAGATATTTAACTCACCAAAAACCAGTACCTCTGGCTAGCTGTTGTCGCATTTTTATAACAATTCACTCGGAATCGTATAGAACTGAAAATTTGAAATTCGAATCCCGAGAAATCCAAGGATACGGTCCTGGTGGTAGGGTTGGCACACCTAATTTCCTCGATAATGATAAAGTAATAATCTGCTTTGTCTGCTTCTTTAACACAGACCACAGAAAAATAAGAAATTTAAAATGTATTGTTCTATGCCAACAAACTCAAATTATTTTCTTAAAAAAACTCTAAAAGAATACACTCAAAAGGTTTCGTATTCAAAACGTGTCATGGCGATGAAGATACCATAATTACAAAAGTAATACATGACAAATGCTTAACTGTTTAAGCATAAAATAGAAAGCGTGTACATATATTTCCGAAAAATCGAAAATACATTGGTACGTGTCGGAATTTGAACCCCAGCCCTTTAGTAAGTGAGGCTTCTTAGACATTACTTTTGTTGGTAATCTAAGTAAGATTAATAGATCCTTTGACGTTGGAGACAAACGTCATCGTTGAACGGGCTTAAAAATCAAAGGTTTGGAGCGCTTACTATCAGTTGGCGATCATTCATGTTTATGCTTACAACTTGCTTCATCTGCAACAAACATCGAATATTTTTGGATCGAATAAAAAACCAAAGAGTTCTTAGTGATTCATCGAAGAGCCAACCCTACAGCCAGCCCGCTGCGCCCGCGCACACTCGAACCGAATAAATCCTGCGCGGTCGACGACCCACGGCGACAGTTTTTGCCCCAACTTTTAGACCTTCTTTTTTAAACATCCCGCCACAATTATTTTCAATTTTTTCCACAGCGTTATTCCACCGGTGAGAGTTGGAACACGATTGATGTGTAAAAATGTTAAATGTGTAAGCGTCCGGTGAAATGTTACGAATGTTTGCGTTTTGGCGGTTATAATAAATAGGTGCGCCAATTTTCACAAGGCGATGAATGTGCTTCGTTGGTTGCGTGTTGGTAGGTCGCCAGAGTCTCGTTCAGTATGCGCCAACGTCTGATGAAATTGGCTTTATTCCCAATTATTATAACAATTATAAAACTGTTGTGGCGAGGAAAAGAGATAATAAAGCACCTGCTAAGAAATCTTTGTAAAATATAAAAGTAGAAATCATGCAAACTTATAAAAATCCCTTAATATACGGCCACCCAGCAGCAAAGAGTGATTTAGTTCATAACATAACACCAAAGACCTAAATTCACGGCTACTAATTCGTTAAGTCATTACATTACCATAAGTTCCGACTTTACCGATTTTTGGGTGATGTTTTAAAAAGAACAGCAACGCGCATACCCTTTGGTTATAAAAAAGTAATAATAATCGAAGGAGCATAATGATCTAACTTTAAATTTGCCGCCTTTTTTGAAGTCCGACATTATTCATCATTTCTTTTTCTATAATCCATACGACTTTTTAAAAGTCTTATGAAGGGTATGTTTGACTGCAACTTTTCAGGCTTTTAATTAATTTATCAACTTCTTCTATTTATTATTATTTTTTTAAATGGAAATCCGGGCGAGCTATGCCTAGGTTTAACATAGAACTATTTGTCAACGAATTTATTATTTTTGAGATTGAACAATTAAAATCCCAAATGCATTGTTTTTTTTGGAATGGCATGTAAGAAGTTTAACAGAATACAAAACTATAATCGATCCGAAGTATATTCCATTTAATCAAAATAAACCAAGCATCTTTTCGTAGGTGCACAAAATTTCAACCGTTGCGTAACTCTGCCCCAATGCAGACGCCTTTTGGCAATAAGTCAAAGAAAAGCATTCATTAGTGGACGGATAGCGTGCATTACTGTCGCCTCTTGTACGAAATAAATTTGCATCCCGCCCTTCTAAATCGGAGTCATTATTGCAAGCGATTATCTTGCTCACGAGAACGTAGTACAATTAAGTGCTGTCCAGATTTCCCCGTGTGAATTGTTCGAGATTTTAGATTGAATAATTAATACGTCTAGCGGATTGTGTGGTAGCGGGTTTAGGGGTTATCTGTTCTTTTTAAAATTCAAACAGTTGTTCGATGATAATTCTTTGTCGATTGGAAGTAAGGATCTACATGGTTTTCTTTCTAAAGGTTACCAATTTCCGTGAATATTATTTGTACCTTTGAACTTTTGTTCCATGATAATACTGAATTACTGACTTTAGTCACTTAACATCATTATTTTACAAATTAGCAACTACACCTGAACATTGTTTTACTATAGTAGGCATAAGAGCGGTACTTACTAGCATATGGGTTGTCTTTAACGTTACATATCTATTAAAACTAAATGTATGTTATACCAAACAAACATTTCAAATATGCCAAAAAGGGATTTATTGAGCAAACAATGACTGAGTAAACTATAAGTAAATCGAAGTCTAAGTGAATTTCATTTGGCAATTGAGGTGACGATTATCAGCACCGTACCGCTGACATTTGATAAAATAATTGTTGAAATGTTAACGGGCCATTAGCTAACTGGCAATCTGTGTGACAATTAGTTAAATAAGATAATATCTACTATGTTGGAGTAAGTAATAATGCAAGAATAAATGGCAACAAGCTCGTTAGGGTAATGGCAAGGAATCTTCAATGTGGCTTCACAGTCTTCTAATAGTTAAAAACTTACGTGTTCTGCTTCCTAGATATGTTATCAAAGAAAATTTAATTATTGTAAATGTATTCTCTGAAACCATAACCAACTTTTTTGGATGAAGCAGTTGGCCAAGAAATATTCTGATTACACTAATTATGCTTACTTTTCTAACTCAATACTAGTAAGGGAAGTCAGCATAATTTGTTACTATGTCTGATTGCAATACAAAGGGTATTGCAGTATTCAATGGATGAAATGCATAAAGCGTCTGCGTTAAAGCGTATGTATTTCATTCTAAAATTCTCGAGCGTTGTATTTAATTTCTTGCTCCTTGGCGACGCACTCCGCATCTCTGTTTAGGTATTTTCCATCTCCGGTCCAGATTCTGGACCAGCTAATTATAGATCTTCAATTAAAACAGCTGGCTGTCTAGTTAGTTGTCTCTCATGGACCATTGTATTGTCCGTCTGCCGTTCTCTCTACATGGTGATACATTTTTAACTTAATTGATGATAAAAAGCGGACTTACATAGATACTTTAGCGAGCTCCCATTTGTTTCAACATTTGGATCGTCACGAAATTCTCTGGCAAAAATTTGATTTGCTATTCTAATTATTGAAGAGCGGTAGGTAAAAAAACAAAGGTAGGTATTTCCTGAAAAGTGCGAACCATTTTGACAATGCATCACAGTTAAAACATAGTTTGGGCACCTGCTTGATTGATTTATATTCTGAAGAGATGTTTAATGTATCCATCAAATTTTAAAAATCGTAAACACCCTTTTAATCGTCATCTCATCTTTATCAAATTCGAGGATTGAAGATGAAATGTACGTGTTCAGTATCATCGACTTTTCTTTTCCTCTTAACTATTGTAAACTAATTAGAATCAGGTCATCCAAACATTGCAAGGTCTTCACCCGTCCTCGAACAACGAAGTGCCACACGCATCCTATCCGCTGCGTCTATCAGATTTTAATTGGCAGTTCCCACAACAATTTAAAGGGTTCATTGTCGATATTTTTTTGGGCGTGCAGTTGCTTTTTGCCTTTTTTCCGGCTTCGTTTTGGGCAGATACGTTGACGCTCCAAGATTGATATACAGCCTCAATCGTGGACAGGCCCCAGCCTTTGTTTGTGTAACTGGTTATCCCCGCTCCCCCCACTGCGATTTTATACACGCTCTTATGTGCCTCGCCTTGTTTTAGGACTGTCCTTTAATTCGGTGGAACAGTTTTAAGTTACGCTTTGAAAATTTTCCCTTGATTCATTTATATACACATTTTTTATCTTGTTTCGTTATTTGTGCCCGTATAAAATATAATATTTCATTGATTTGGGTTGAAAACTGATTGGTGTATATTCGGAGTCTATTTCGCTGTTGGCTGCTGATCTCGCTATTCGGCTATGCAGGCTGTGAAGCCTTCACAGCCTTACCGGGCATAGGCCGAGAATAGTATTTGGTGCAGAATTGGGATGATCTATGCCTATCCGTAAAATGTTAGGATTTCTCCATTCAATCTCCTACTTCAACCAATTACTGAATTTAGTATTATGAGTGGAAATATTAGAAGTTCTGTTCCTTGTAACTATTAAAACAAATTTCAAGTCGTTAGAAACCGTACATGTGCAACCTAAAAGTGCTGGGTTTAGATCCCGCTGGTCAAACAATTTTTTTTTTCTTTAAATTGAACTAGTGAAATTGAAAATAGGAAATTTAATATTTAAATTACTGATATAATATTTAAAAGATATTAGTGGATTTTAACCCTCTGACTGCCATCTTACCGGTCACAATAATAAAATATTATTTGTCTGTCACCGGTGACTTAACGTGTTAAAACAATTAAACCACTGTCCACTGCTGGACATAGGTCTCCCCCATTATGCGCCAGACATTCCGGTCCTCCGCTTTTCGTGAGTCGTCGGTCCATCGGGCCGGAGGTGTCCTACGCTACGCTTGCCAAAACGCGGTCTCCACTCCAGAACTCGTCTGCTCCAACGGCCATCGGTTCTGCGACATACGTGACCAGCCCACTGCCACTCTATCTTGCTGATCCGGCGGGCTATGTCGGTAACTTTAGTTCCCTTACGGATTAAATCATTAATTCATAATAAACCTAATTCATACATTTTATCAGGGTGCAAGTTTTCATTGTTACTTATATACTTGGTGGTAGACTCGATACTGAGTCGTTTAGGTAGGTACCACCGCAGTGCCAGATATCGTTCTGTGAAATAAGAGTGTTATGCAGTTTTGTGTTTCGGGATTAGGGCGCAGTTCCGCATTGATGGAGAATAATAACTGTTTATCAATTGTTGGTCATGGTCAGTCGGATTGCTTACCATGGTGAGCGTCCTGATCTTTCTGGTCACTTAGTAACATAAAAAATGACAATTATAATATTACCTATTTAAGTGCAGGATTATTCATCATCATCATCATGATATCTTCGTATTTAATATATTATAATTATATTATTATAATACTAAGAGCGTCGGTGGCTCAATGTTGTGGACTGTCGCCTTCCTACCGGGAGGGCTGAGGTTCAAATCCAGCAACGTACCAATGTGTTTTCGAATTTTCGAAAATAGATGTACGTTATCCGACGCTCTTAAGGTGAAGAAAACATCGTGAGGAAACTTTCATGCACGCCTGCGAAGAGATTCGAAGGTTGTGTGTGAAGTCGTCCATCCGCGCTGGGCCGCGTGGACAACTTAGACCTAATCACCCTATACGGGTAGGCTCGTGCCCCTCGGTGGGCACGTTCAATGAGCTGATGATGATGATGATGATATTATTATAAATAATAATTCTAATTAAATACAGGATTATTGTTTCAGTTAAAAATTTAACTATGTCTATTCACAAAGCAAGTTATTGTCCTACACTTTTGGGACAAGCCATCGAAAAAATAAGCGTCAAAGAAAATGATACGGTGCTTACGGCCTACGGGCTTACGATGACCATAAATCTAGGTGAGCTCAATTTAACTCAGTGCTCGCAAATTGAGACAAGCGGCGCTATTGAGTTTTACAGCACGAACGTGAATACCGACCAACGACTTTTACTAGGTGGTAGACTCGATACTGAGTCGTCTAGGTCAATCAAATCAAAAAGAATACAAACTGTACTCTCTTCGGCGGATCGTTTTTGAGGCACGGATGGCGTATCTACCTTTATATAAACAGAATATAATTGGTCTAGGTACCACTTCTGTGCCAGATATCTTCCCTGAAACTGGAGTATTATGCACTTTTGTGTTGCGGGATGAGGGCACTGTAGCTAATGAAATTACCGGGTATAAGAGACCTAACATCTGTTGTCTCGGGTGACTGGCGCAGTGCGGCATTGATGGGGAATAATAACTGTTTATCAGATGTTGGTCTGCTTAAATTGCCGCTCTGTCATGGTCAGGCGTAACACTTACCATCAGGTGAGCGCTCTGTGCGTCCTGTACTTCGTAACTCATGATGAACGAGTAGTAATTTATGCAAACTTTAAACAAGACCAGGTTGAAATGCTTACTGAACTAGGTAGCAGTGTTCTCGCTACACAACCAGTCATGATGCTCTCAGCTATTCCGAATGGACACGAGTGTTTGTATTGTGCCTGAGATATCATGATTGAGGTGAAACAATGTAATGATGCTTTATTGATCAGAAAACGGAGGTTTTTAAATGTTGAAATATGTTTTTAAAACAATTATTCATTATTTGTATCAACAAATAAAAATTTAAATGAATCCAAAATGTTGGGACTTTTAGTACACTTTTGTATAGCCAAATACTAAATTATTTATTTATTGGAAAACCAACAGCTTCAAAACAGTATAAAAAAATCACAATAATAACAATAAGCCAATTACGGGTCTTCACTTATAGTAATATAAACTAAATTATTATATCAAGTTGTGTATTATACTATCCACCATATAATTTGACAAAAAAAAAACATTGATACGTATATGAAAAAACGATAATAAATCATCGTTTTCATATACGTATTAAAGGTTTTTTTTTTTTTTTTGACAAAAAAAACATTGATACGTATATGAAAACGATGATTTATTATTTTTGAACATTTTAAAGTTATAACTTTACTGTTATTTACTTATTTTAACCGACTACTATTTGGAACAAGCGTTTAAAGGTACGGCCTCTAAATGGAACTTCGAGAGTACTAAATAGGAAATTGTATACCTGAGACGGTTATTTATTCATAAACACCGAGTTATTAAACAATAAAAAACCTTGCTTCATGCAAAAGGAATTTCGTCCAAAACGATCAAACGGAACTATTTGCAGCTATGTTTGAAATGCATTTTTTTCTAATTCTATCACGTACATAATTAGATTTGTTACTGAAAACTATTACGTCTTTTAGGTATTTGGGACGTTACACCAAAACCCGAGTGTGAAATAATTTATAAAGAACTGAGACAGTATAAATGATCATCGGAAGCCATTAAATTTAATTAAATACTTTCGGACCGCAATTACGGGTATAATTTCAATCAAATGTTTCCGATTTCGGTGCCAAGAGTTATTGACGTCTAATAATAATCGGTTAATCCCATTAAAGCATTATTATAATGTATCATCAAATAGTCTTAATTGTTGTAAATTGTTTTTATGCAAAATTTTATTTCGGTAGTTGACTGCGACAAAATTTTAAGACAAGTAAATATATTATTTCAAATTTTCTTGTCCCAGTCAAAGTTATTATTAACATTAGACCCCATATACATTAAGTATATGATTAGATAATAATAAATACAGCTATTTGCCGATAATTGATGGTCCATGTGGTGTAATTGGTTGAGATGTCGGCTCTTACGCCAAGAGTTCTCAAGTCTGGGTGTTTTCTATGTATATGTTTGTATTTACAAACATAAGTATATTTATGCATGTTTATCCTTTGTTTAGGACCCAAATTACAGGCTTAATGCTAAGTGGCACTTTGTAAATGTCAGTGGATTTATATTTTTTTGAAAATTAAATTTAATATAGGTAACTAAATTTGTATCATCATAGACCGAGCGAGCGATTAGGCCTGAGTCATCCACGCAGGCCCAGTGCGGATTGCTCGACAGGTTTCCTCACGATGTCCTTCATCGTAAGAGCGTCGGATAACGTACATATAATTTCGAAAATTTTAAAACACATAGGTACGTGGCGGGATTTGAACCTGCGCCCTCCCGGTCGGAGGCAACAGCCCACACCATTGACCCACTGAGGTTCTAATTTGTATACTCATAAAGAATTCCTCACTAACCAAATGTTGTTCCACAGGCAAACAACCAGTCCGCTACAGTATCGTCTCAGGGGACGACAGCCACCGCTTCAGCATCGACCCAGCCACCGGAGCCATCAGGACAGCTGGCCAGTTGGACCGAGAAACTGTCGCTTCGTACCACCTCAACGTTAGAGCAACTAATGGAAACTCCGCTACTTACGACCAGACCCAAGTGAGTGAAAGAATAAATTCGTTTCCTTTTCTTTATCTATATCTATTCAACCTATCGCAGTCCACTGCTGGACATAGGCCTCCCCCATTTTGAGCCAGATATCTTATCTCTAAATCCGGATCAATGAGAAGAGGAAACGAGCCATCCAGGGACAAGTTTTGAAGCTCGTGGAGAAATCGCATAGTGGAAGCCACTTTTTCCTTGATTAGTAAGGTCATTACAGGCTGAATTAGCTGATTAACTCTTTAGAAACATCAACCAGGACGAGGGTTTAACCTGATCTCCGCCATCGCCACGGTCCTATAAGGATATCTTTAACACCCACCAATCCATATAGTGTCTGCGTGGATAGCGGCTCAGTCTCTCCGTGCATAAATTACTTCACAATAATTATTTTAACCAGTCATCATCAGTAACTTAACAACTGTAACACAACTAATGCCCATCAACATCATCATCATCATCAGCTCATTAAACGTCCCCACCGAGGGCACGAGCCTACCCGTATAGGGTGATTAGGCCTAAGTCGTCCACGCGGGCCCAGTGCGGATTGGACGACTTCACACACAACCTTCGAATCTCTTCGCAGGCGTGCATGAAGGTTTCCTCACGATGTTTTCCTTCACCGTAAGAGCGTCGGATAACGTTCTAAAATAATTTCGAAAATTCGAAAATACATTGGTACGTGTCGAACGGAACAGGGGTTCCAAGGTGTTTGCAAGGAACATGTCTGTTGGGCAAAGCCAGCTGACTAGTCTGAAGACCAACAGTGGAAATGTAGTCTCATCTAAACCAGAGATTTTGAGGGAGATTGAGAAGTTTTACAGCGAGTTATATACCGCTACACAGATTCCCGCTTCAAGCTTAGCCGAAGACCCGAGAGCTAAGTTAACCCGACATTTATCTGAGGATATCCCGGAAGTCACCTTGAGCGAGATTAGGATGGCTCTGAAACAACTTAAGCGAAATAAGGCCTCCGGAGAAGACGGAATTACCGCAGAACTTTTGAAAGCAGGTGGCACGCCAGTGCTTAAGACCCTTCAGAAGCTCTTTAATTCCGTGATCCGTGAGGGTGCGACGCCAGAGGCGTGGAGCAATGGCGTGGTGGTGCTTTTCTTCAAAAAAGGCGACAAAACCTTGCTGAAGAATTATAGACCCATCACGCTATTGAGCCACATTTACAAGTTGTTCTCCAGAGTCATCACGAACCGTCTCGCGCGTAGGTTTGATGATTTCCAGCCCCCGAACAAGCCGGGTTCCGCAAAGGCTTCAGCACCATAGACCACATACATACGCTGCGGCAGGTTATACAGAAGACTAGAGAGTATAACCGGCCATTATGCTTGGCGTTTGTGGACTATGAGAAAGCCTTTGATTCGATCGAGACTTGGGCTGTGCTTCAGGCCCTCCAACGGTGCCATATTGACTTTCGCTATATCGAAGTATTGAGATGTCTGTACGAGAGCGCTACTATGTCAGTCCGTGTACATGAAGAGCTTACACAACCTATCCAATTGCACCGAGGAGTGAGACAGGGAGACGTTATATCTCCGAAACTGTTCACAGTTGCGTTGGAAGATATGTTTAAGCTGCTCGATTGGAAAGGACTTGGCATCAACGTGAATGGCGAGTACATCACTCATCTTCGATTTGCCGATGATATAGTAGTCATGGCAGAATCCATGGAGGATTTAAGCACTATGCTCGAAACCCTAGACGGAGCTTCTCAACAGGTGGGTCTTAAAATGAACATGGACAAGACGAAAGTCATGTCTAATGCCCATGTCGTACTTATACCGATATCAGTTGGAAGTTCTGTCCTCGAAGTTGTTGACGAATATGTGTACCTGGGACAGGTAGTCCAAATGGGTAGGTCCAACTTCGAGAAGGAGGTTTCTCGTCGAATCCAATTAGGATGGGCAGCGTTCGGGAAGTTAAGGCAGATCTTTTCGTCCAAAATACCTCAGTGTCTCAAGACGAAGGTCTTTGACCAGTGTGTGTTGCCAGTTATGACATACGGAAGCGAAACGTGGTCGCTCACTAAGGGCCTCTTGAATAGACTCAAGGTTGCTCAGCGTGCTATGGAGAGGGCTATGTTAGGTGTCTCCCTACGCGATAAAATCCGAAACGATGATATCCGTAGGAGAACTAGGGTGACCGACATAGCCCAGAGGATTAGCAAGTTGAAGTGGCAGTGGGCAGGGCACATAGTGCGTAGAACCGATGGCCGATGGGGCGGAAAGGTTCTCGAGTGGCGTCCACGTAACGGAAAGCGAAGCGTAGGCCGACCCCCAACCAGATGGACGGATGATCTGGTTAAGGTGGCGGGTAGCAGATGGATGTCAACTGCAAGGGATCGGTCCGCGTGGAAATCATTAGGGGAGGCCTTCGTTCAGCAGTGGACATAATTGGGCTGTAATGATGATGATGTGTCGGGATTTGAACCTCAGCTCTCCCGGTAGGAAGGGCATAGTCCACACCACTGAGCCACCGACGCTCTACCTAATGCCCAATTCATATAATAAATAATAATCAAGAGTTGATTTCTGAGGAAGAGGAGATTCAAATGTCGACGACCCATCTGGTGTAATGGTTGAGACATCGGCTATTACACCAAGGGTCCCGGGATTGATCCCCGGGCAGTACAAACATTTGCGTGCGTGAGCATGTCTGTTTGTAGTGATCTGGGTATTTTCTCTGTATAATATGTATTTGTTTACAAAGTATCCGTTGTTTAGTTTCCATATTACAGGCTAATGCTTTGTTTGAGGCTAGATGGCGCTGTGTGAATGTCAGTGGATATTTATTTTTATTTATTTTCTCAGGTTCAAATCACTCTTGAAGATGTGAACGACAACGCGCCGGAATTCGGCACGTCCACGGTCAGGGTGTCGGTGGCAGAGTCAGCTAGCGTCGGTTCTGTGGTGTATGCAGCCAAAGCTACTGATGAAGATGAAGGCAAGAATGGTGCTGTTACCTACCATCTCGTTTCTTCTACTGGACCGCCGAATACGTTTGCTGTGAGCCCTCAACACGGTCTTGTAACGTTACTGAGGTGAGATTAAATTTCTTCAATCAGAAATGTTTAAGTCGAAGAAAGCCATTTATTTTTTTTATTCCTTATTTAAAGTATTTCGTAATTGCTCGAACATTTGGTTTTGTCTTTTTGTGATGACTATGAAAATAATTTTATAATAACTTTTTACTTACCATCAGGTGAGTGTCCTGACTGCAATATAAAAGGACTAACATTAAACATTGATATTTTCCCCAGGCCATTAGATTATGAGAATCTCGTGAGACATACTCTGGTGATATCAGCTAAGGACGGCGGTTCACCACCACTCAGCGCCAACTTGACTTTGTCCGTTGAGGTTCAAGATGTTAATGACAACCCGCCTGTGTTCGAACATGATTCCTACAGTGCTAGTGTTTTTGAGTCAGAGCCACTGAATACTAAGGTAAGTTTAAATACAAATGACGAAACACATAGTAATCTAATGCATCTCATAAATATAAAATAAATTGGCAACAATTTGGTATATTCGATAGCATTTTTTTTGTGATTTTGTTAAGTTTTGAAAATTTTGGTTGATGTCCAAAGAAGTTTTACTCTTCTTACTCATTTAGAATGCTTTAAGACAGTTAAAACTTCAATTTAAGCAAACTATTAGAAACTTTTATTTTATTACCGAGCAACGTGTTTTACATGCATTAATTAATATGAACTATATGATACGCAAATTATATTTTTTGTATGCCGATTACCAAACTACGGACATTTTTTGTAGTTATTTGTATAAACCATTATAATCACTCATTGACTGACATCAGACGTTGATGTTGATTTGATTCGCAAGAGAAAAGGAAGAAATTAATATTATTAGGAGTATAAAAATCTTTATTGCATTTATTGCAGATATTAGAAATCCAAGCAGTTGATAAGGACACAGGAAACAATGCCCGAATAACTTATCGCATTATCTCTGGTGGTAACTCATCTAATGAAGACTACTTCAAAGTTCAGTCAGCAACTGGTTGGGTATATCTCGCCAAACAACTGGATAGAGAAACAACAGCTAGACACAAGATGACTATAACAGCTACCGATAATGGTCTACCACCGTTATCCGCGACTGCTAGTCTTATTATTAACATACTCGACGCAAATGATAATGATCCAGTTTTCTCCAAAACCGCATACGAATTCCACGTTGAAGAAAACCAAAAATCTGGTGCGTTCGTCGGTAAGATCGCTGCAACTGATGCGGATTTGGCGGAAAATGCCGTCATAAGATATAGCTTGTTTCCCTCAAATACAAGTTTTAACGTGCACCCAATCACTGGTAAGTAAAATTTAATTCAAACCCATTTAAAGATTTTGCAAATCCGATTTTAAGTAAGCTGTTACCTTTATATGTAAATTACAATTTGTTTGCAAAGCAAAACGTTCTGTTAGATAGATGGGTAATTGAATTAACTTTACGGCGTTCTATTCAATAATGCAGCAATTTTACCGTAATTCCGACAAGAGCTGTGTCGTCCCTACTATTTGAACAGGCAAGGAATTATTCCACCGCCCGCAGCCGACCACTCCACTCATTGTTTATCCTGCCGGTACTTTGAAAGCTAAAACCCAAAGTATGTTGTGCCTTAAGACTCAACGACTATACACACAAACCGGACAAATATTACCTCTTTAATACCTTTACAAATTAAGGGAATAGGGAGCAGAGTTATAAGAACATTTGCTTAAGTCAAAGTTGCGATTTGGAATTTCGATTTTGACAAGACTGCATTTATGGAAGCATCATTGGTAGTGCGGTAAGCGTTGAATGCCGACATTATCGTATCCATAATCTTATCGCAGAAATCGTGTGAGTTTAAAAATTCTCGATATGGGCGTCCGCAAAAAAGGGGGTTGGCACTTCGTTACCGAGTGTGTAACTGAGTAACTGACTGATGAATGGTAAATCTTTCCGTCTCAATTCGGCTTATCGCAGATCAACACCCCGCGAGCTAGTTAGCGAATCTTTACTGGACTCTACCCTTTTGGAGAACGCGAGTTGCGTAAATCATTCGCAATGACGTCTGTAAGGTATTGATGTAGAGATAGTGATTTCAAAGTTAAATGGGAACACTTAAATATTTTGGTATGGATATGTTTCAATTTAAACAGTACGTTAATGCCAAGGGTATATGATTATTATAATAGCTCAATTATGCGGTTTTATACAACTTTTCAAATTAATACGAATTAAAACCAAGGTTATCCAATTTAGGTCTTGGTTATTTACAAGAACACTGACATACAATAATCGGTATTATTGTATTTTAAAAAAGTCCTTATTCAACGGGCAAATGAGGGCCAACGAGTCAATATGAGTAATTGCGTCCAAAGCCTTACCAAAATCCGTTATAGACGTACGTGTTGTATTAGCACCCTTCAGACAGGCATCTCATTAAATTAATGCCGCTATTATTAATCAATCCTTTATGGCAATTTTTTAACGAAAGGTCACACTACTAGTCCGACCAGATATCCACTACAGGAGGCAACCGCAATGAATTTATGCGCGTCAATTGCGAGTTATAAACGTCGTCGCGCGCGCATGCGTCTTGACCCGCCATTAACTATTATTAAAATATTGCTATGTAGGAGCCTGGCTATTCTCTTCCATGTTTTATTACAAGGCTTAGCGGGGCCAGATACTGTCGTCGCGTATTTAAATCGCATACGTTACAGATGTACGTGTAGGACGCTGCCTCGGCCCTACAACTCGTTTGCTTGACGGATACCTTTTATTTTCATCTGTTCACAAATGAATTATAGGTGTAAAATGTGGCTGGAATCTGACTCGGCACCGTGTGACTATAAATTGCAACAATGATACACATTAATGTGTCGTTTGCAACAGAAAAAAAGTATATAATCAATGCTTTCGGATATCGTAGTTATCTGTCATTTGTACAATTAATGTCGACCGTACCGTGAAAACTCATGGTAGTTCATTTTATACTGATACTATATTCTCGAAACAAAACCGGGATTGAGTTCCAATATTTGTGAGACGGGAAAATAACGATGAACATTTTTTTTCTAGAGCTCGCATCACATCGCTCATTACGGAGGTCTCTGCCACATCTTATTATCTTCCGACAACTTTGTTGAACGTTAAACGAAAAAACAGTTTTAAGGCTTTGACTTTGAGGCTTTTTATTGATCGGCATGGCCATATAAAATCACGTTTATCGTCCTTCCCCGTTTCTGTCATCACGATTTTTAGGTTCCCAATACGGAGTGGACCTTTGGATAATCATAGGTATTCTGCCGCGGGCGATCTGTTTTATGAATGCCTAATTTCGGGTTTGAACTCCATGATAATCGTTTTGAAATTGACAAAATTCTTACGCGACGGATCGGCGGTCTTATCAGTGAAAATTCGTTTAGGACGTGCACAGTGTTCATTATGGGTTCCGAAATTGAGTCTAGATTTATAACGGAAATTACGGGCAAATGTCGATTAATTTTTAATCTGGAAAATGCTTCAAGTGTACATCCGTTTAGGCTGTTCATTTTGTAAATTACTTTTCTCGTTACAGGCATTATTACCCACCAAAGAAATCTTGGACCGTGAATTTAAGTCTTCGTACTCATTATTCGCTGAAGCTAAAGACCAAGGAAGTCTCCCAAGGTCCAGCCGAGTGCCAATTAGGATACAAATTACCGATGTTAACGATAATTCGCCAGAAATCATAGATCCTAGGGAGGATGTTGTAAGCGTGAGGGAAGAGCAACAACCGGGAGCAGAAGTAGCAAGAGTAAAGGCCATTGATAGGGACAATGGCATCAATGCTACTGTTACTTATTCGATTTTGAATGATAGAGATATGGATGGATTTGGAGTTTTTGTTATTGACTCTAAAACTGGTGTTATAAAAACAAGTACAGGTAACTAATAAACTTTGTAATATCACGTAAGTTAACATAGATATAAGTGCTTGGTAAATATTTGCTAACCTTTTAATCTTAGTTCTAGATCACGAGGAACGTTCCATATACCGACTGACAGTCGCAGCAACTGATGGGGGTAAGCCCGCAAGACAGACTGTAAGACAACTTAAAGTGGAAGTATTGGATTTAAACGATAATAGACCTACATTTACAAGTTCAAGCTTATCTTTTAAAGTAAGTAGTATACTATAAATACCATAAACATTCAAAATGAATCGATCGATGTTTTGTATAATATACATTCAGTAATAATATACTTACCAATAACTTGTTTGTTTCAGGTAAAAGAAAATGCAGAAATCGGTCATGTTGTTGGCACTGTTGCATGTTGTGACAGTGACATTCATGACAATTTGGTAAATGGTGATGAGGGGAAACAAATTTCTTATTTACTAATGCCATTAACAACTGATTACTTGCCGGGAACTTTCGAAATAGACAGACGAACGGGTTCACTCGTTGTCGCGAGGCAGTTAGATAGAGAATTGCAAGACGAATATAGGTTAGAAGTGAGAGCTCTAGACACGTCGGCTACTAACAACCCTCAAAGCAGTGCTGTCACCGTGAGGATAGAAATCATAGATGTAAACGACAACGTACCTCAATGGCCACAAGATCCTATCAACATTGAAATCTCTGAGATCACCCCCATCGGAATGACTGTTTACAATTTCACCGCTAAAGACGCGGACTCTGGTCCTAACGGCGAGTTGAACTTTCGTATAGTGTCATCTCTGCCGTCAATTAAAAATGTGTTGCACCTCGATCCATTAACTGGTTCCTTGACTCTTACATCTCCACTCGATTATGAAAAATTAAAGGAATATTGGATGATTATCGAAGCGACTGATCTAGCTACTAATGTTACCGAGAGGTTGGCGACCTCTGCCACAGTTCACATTTCTGTCACAGATGCAAACGATAACGTTCCCACTTTTGTATCGGCGAATCGTGCCACTGTTTCTTATAGCTCTTTATCTGGCACAATTTATCAAGCACTTGCAGTAGATGCCGATTCTGGTGACAACGGCAGAATATCTTATTACATTTCGGGTGGCAATGAACACGCCTACTTTTCAATGGAATATGATGTTGGCAAGTTGACTTTATCGAAGAAATACTCTTCTGATATGGCAAGGGTACGTCCAGGTCAATACAAATTGAACCTTACAGCGTCAGACCATGGAGTTCCATTTCCTCGGCAGAGTCACATGTTGCTACACCTTAATTTGCAAGAATCAACCAATGTACCACCACAATTTATTGATACATTCTACCGAGCGAATATAAGCGAGGACATCCGACCAGGCAGCTTTGTAACTAGGCTTAGTGCAAAATCTTCAAGAGGAAATACAGGTAATTTTAACTTTTTGTTTTTATTATTGTTAAAAATTTACCTCATTAAAAATTCCAAAAGAAGCATATATAAAATTTACCACAACTACGAAATTAAAATTTATAATGAGGATTAATTTATAATTTTTAACTAATTTAATAATACTGATGCTTTTTAAAATTCTATATTAGTAATCTTCACAGATTATAGTTATTTTACTTAGTTGAAATAAAATAAAGGTGTTAAGTCGTTATCATTTCGGCCTTATATAAACCAGTCGGTGGGAGGTGAAATAGTCATTTAAATGATTTTTAACATAAAATTTAAAAACATTTACTTTGTTACAGGCAATTTGACTTATTTGATACCACATGGAGTAGCAGACGACAAGTTTATGATTGACACGCGTTTGGGAACTATTACTGTTAAAACGAAAATCGATAGGGAAGAGAAAGAGCATTACATATTTCCTGTTTACGTCACCGATTCCAGCACTTATCAGTCAACGACTAATTTTGACGTTACCACTGTATTTATAAGCATCATGGATGTTAATGACAATCCACCCAGTTTTAAAGCGGGGTCATGCTACCCTCTTTCAGTGCCAGAAAATAACGATCCAGAGGTCATTCACACGGTGGCTGCTATGGATAAAGATATTGGCGCAAACGGAGTATTACCTACAGCATAACGTCAGGCAATAATGGAAACAAGTTTTCAATTGATGCCACATCTGGAAATCTTACAGCTAAAACCCTGGATCGCGAAACTCAATCGAAATATATACTTACTATTACAGCATTTGATCACGGTTCCCCAGTGGCTTTGCAGGGTTCTTGTAATATTACAGTCATGGTTGAAGATCAAAACGATAACGACCCGGTGTTTGACACTGGTCATTATTCAGCTGCCATACCAGAAGACGCCCCAATCGACACCTCTGTTATAAAAGTCAGAGCCACAGACGCCGATTTGGGATTCAATAAACGTATCGTTTATTCATTGGCAAACGAAAGCCAGGGATTGTTTCGAATTGATAATAAAACTGGTATCGTTTTTACCACTGGGTAAGTGTCCATTTATCATACGACGCATTAGCGGTTAATTTTTTTATGGCTGTTAAAAATAATATTTAACGCGACTTTTTTTGTTTACAGATCGTTTGACAGAGAAAAAACTAACGTTTATCATTTTGAAGCAGTTGCAACAGACGAGGGTCGATATATCACTCGATCGCAAAGAGTTTCCGTTGAAGTCTCAATAAAAGATGTAAACGACAACAAACCTATATTTACAAAATACCCATTCAAAGAACAAATTGCTACTTTAACTCCTCCGGGACAGAGTTTATTGCGTGTCTCGGCAACGGATAATGACATAGGGACTAATGCAGAAATACTTTACGAGCTTTTGGATACTTCAAATCATAAATTTCGCATAAATCCGACCACCGGTGTTCTAACGGCAACCCAAAGTTTAGCCAGTGAAAATGGAAAACTAATACATTTGAAAGTTGTGGCAAAGGACAAAGGGAATCCGCCTCAAAGCTCTGTAGGGCTCATTGAGATACGCGTCGGTGACTTTTCAGACCAAACGCCTACTTTGAATTTCCAAAATACCACATACAATGTCACTATAGAAGAGAACCTACCTAATGGCAAGGACGTACTTCAAGTGACCGCTGTCAGGAGCGACGGGCGCCGACAGAGAATCATTTACGAAATCGGCAACGGTAATGATCAATATGCATTCGAAATAGACTCCACCTCGGGCGTTATAAGGGTAAACAATTCGGCGAATTTGGATTACGAATCGTACCCGGGCCCAAGGAGGCAACTGGTTGTAGTCGCCCGAACAGAAGGCTCACCGGTCTTATACGGATATTGCGACGTAACAATAAATTTGTTGGACCAAAACGACCACGCTCCCAGATTTACACAACAGCAATATATTGCGAACGTTTTAGAAGGGAACACTAAGGCGAGTTTGTTGTGCAGTTGGCAGCTAAGGATGGTGACAGAGGCGTGAATGCGAGAATTCTATACACAATAGTAGATGGCAACACCACGATAATGCGTTTATTATAGAACCGGCGTTCTCCGGATCGGTGAAGACAAACATTGTGCTCGACCGCGAGATACGCGAGACATACAAACTGACAGTGATCGCTACGGACGAAGGCGATCCGCAAATGACCGGCACTGCCACCCTCCGTATCAACGTTGTAGATGTCAATGACAACCAACCAACGTTCCCGCCACCAAATCTCATCTCCGTATCGGAAGGTAAGCTTTTTACCCGTTTACGTATTCGGTTTTAAATTGCTGTAGGGCGACCTATCGTCTTTTTGAAATAAATTGGTAGAACAAAAAGCATTTCACAAAGCGGGAAGCGTTTTACATAATTTGTATTCTCGACTCCGCGGCTGGCTTACTTTGCGACTTTTCGATTCCAACGCCGAGATTAAATAAAAGGGACTCCTTTAGGATCAATATTTATTGGATTGTATACATTTTTTTCGAGTGCATGTTTTAGCGGTGCCTCCCCAACGGTCGCGACCATTCTCTGCTTTTTTTGTTGTTTTTGTATCATTGTACGTCGACCGCAGTTTTGTTTTAGACGATTTTATTTTGAGAATCGTTAAACCGGCAGTCGGGTGAGGGAGTGTCGTCGACGATTCAATATTCCTTGTTTATTTTTGCAGGAGCGGAAGTCGGGACGGCTGCTCAATCTGTTACGGCGAATGACGTGGACACATACCCCCCACTAAAGTACGCTATACTGCAAGGGAACAACAGATTCTCTATAGACAGATTCAGTGGAAAGATTGTATTGAACAGCCCTTTAGATATATGGACGGAAAAGTTATAACGAAATTAACATTACTGCTTCTGACAGCCTGCATATTGCTAAAACTACTCTAACGATAAAAGTCACAGACGTAAACGATAACACTCCTGTATTTGATGACATATCGTATAACAGAATATTGCCAGGTGGGTTTCATTAAACTTTTATAGACGTAATTTAATGAACATCAAAAAATTTCTTGTTGCTTCAATAAATCTATCGGAAAAGAAATTAGCTGCTTCATTCCCACTTCTATTACTAGCAATAAAATTTTAAGTACTTTTCATTACTGACGTTGGAATCAAAATTACAGAGGGCAGTGGTACACTGGAGATTGGTTCAGTGAATGCAAAGGATAAAGACAGTGGAGACAATGGCAAGATTACATATACGATCCTACGGCCAGCTCAAGGATACTACATTGATGCAGTCTCAGGAGTAATATTTGTGAACTACAGTGCATTACCAGCCAATCAAAGGGACACGCTACTTGCTGTAGTCGCGACAGATCATGGAAAACCAAACAAGAGTGCTGTTAGCATCTGTAAGAATAAGTACAGGAGCTTCTTCGGAAATCAAGCCTTTTATAGGACAAGACACTTACAGGTAATTAATGTGTTTAATTCCATTATGATGATGATTGTAGTTAAAGTTTAAGTTAAAAATTTAACAAACAGACAAACAGCTGCTTTTTCAATACTGATTATAACAATTACATAAATTATGGAGTCTTTTGGAACTAATAAAAGTATTGTATGTAATTTAATAAAATATTTCAAATAATAAAGGCATCTTTATTTTACAGTACTTTCTATAAAACATAGTTCGAAGAAGCGAACCTAATTAAACATTTGAACGTACATTCTAAAACACGAAATGAAATAAAAAATAAAACTTTTTAATTTAATAATTGCATGTTTCTTATTTCAGGATTACGGTTAACGAAGACATGGAAAAAGGTTCTTCGCTGCTGCAAATTGGTGGTATTAATGATGTGCTCAAAAAGTACCACTTAGACTTCCACATAATATCAGGGAACGAAGGCGATACGTTTGACGTGAACTCAGGAGCTTTGATCCTAATAAACAAACTGGATCGCGAAATACAAGATTCATACATCCTTGGCTTGGCTGCTGTTGAAGAGGGAAAAGTCTTGTCCTACAACCAGAATAAAACATCTATTACTATATTTGTTACAGTATCTGATTCCAATGATAACGCACCAATTTTCTCTACCAATGAATTCGAACTAACTGTGAGTGAAGATGTGAAAATTGGACATACCTTGACGCAGCTTTCAGCAAGCGATGCTGACTTATACGGAACACCCAACGCGGCTATTAGCTACAATATTACGTCGGGAGATGACGAAAAATTGTTCTTTATACATCCTATAACAGGGTTGCTGACAGTGAATAAAACTCTTGATTATGACACAGGAAATACGGAATACAAACTTATAATTGTTGCTTGTGACCAAGGAGAGCAGTCACTATGCAATTCTGCATACGTCAAAATCGGAATAATTGATGAAAATGATAATACGCCTACATTTCCGGTGACTGAATATTTTGAGTCGATTGGGGAAAATGAAAGAGTTGGAACATCAATATTTACAGCCAGAGCAACAGACCTTGATCGTGGACGCTATGGTAAATTAAATTATTCCATAATTCCGGCTAATAATCATTATAATAGAAATGATGATGCCTGGAAAATGTTCCAAATTGATTCAGAATCGGGACTGGTAAACACTAATGCTGTTTTTGATTATGAACAAAAGAATAAGTATGAATTCTCCATCAAAGCGGCAGATCTGGGTGGGAAAAGTTCAACAGTAAAAGTGAGAATCGATATAGAAAGTCGCGATGAATTTTACCCACAATTCACGCAGAAAACGTACAACTTTGGTATACCCAAAACGGGACCATTGTCTGCTGGATATGTAATCGGCCAAGCAACTGCCACAGATAGGATAAAGGCATTGATGGAAGGATTGTTTATCAATTATCTACATCTCATTCGTACTTTAAAATAAATAGAACCACAGGAGTTATAATTCTAAAGAAAAGGGTGGAGTCCGTCTCTAATCTATTCGGCTCGGATAAGTCAATAAGTTTAGTAGTCACAGCTAGCTCTGGGAGGCAAGGTTCTTTGACAAATAAAACTGCTGTTGAAATATTGCTGGATCATGATGCGCTCGTGTTAGATGGGAATCACATTAATGACGCCTCTGCAGCTCCCAGCGGTGGATTATCAGATTGGGCATTAGGTCTTTTAATAGCTTTTATATTTATTATTATAATATTTGCTGCTGCATTCTTTTTCTTACATATGAAAAACAAAAGGCACAAAAAAGTCAATAAACCAGGATTAAACTCTGAAGGAGTGGGGGCAACTAACAGTTATGTAGATCCGAGTGCATTTGATACAATTCCTATAAGAAACACTGGAGCAGTGAATACTGGAAATCAGTTTGCTCCTCCTAAATACGACGAAATTCCACCATACGGCCCACACACTGCTAGTTCGAATTCGGGGGCTGCTACTACATCTGAACTGTCAGGGTCAGACCAATCAGGATCTAGCGGCCGAGGCTCTGCGGAAGATGGAGAGGACGGTGAAGATGAGGAGATTAGAATGATAAATGAAGGGCCATTACAAAGAGAATCAATTCACAGACAAGCAAATGGTGTAGACGATGACAATCTATCTGATGTCTCAGTTCATAATACCCAGGAATATCTTGCTCGTCTAGGTATAGTTGATACAGGAACCGGCGGTGGGGCTTCCACATCATCAAGGCGTTGTTCTGAAAATGTAGGCAATAAGGACACAATGTTACACCATGGTCCAATCGATTCAATGCACATGTTGATGAAGATGGAGCACATGAAAATGACATCACTAATTTGATTTACGCAAAGCTTAATGAAGTAACTGGCAGTGAAAGAGCTAGTAGCGCCGATGAAGCGAGCGCCGCTGTTGAAGAGAGCAATGGCGTTAGGAGCTTCCCAAGTGTCCTGGTGATAACACAGCCGTTCCCACAGCTGGACCTTCGATGACAGGAAGCCTTAGCTCCATCGTACATTCAGAGGAAGAACTCACGGGAAGTTACAATTGGGATTACCTGCTAGATTGGGGGCCCCAATATCAACCGTTAGCTCACGTGTTCTCGGAAAGCAGGCGCTTGAAAGATNCATAACTGTCCATATTTAGATGTAAGTCAAAACGACTGTTCCCGGTAAGCGAAAATAAAATATGTGAATCTTTCGAACTGTTTTTTATTTTACCAATACATTTGTTAATATTTCCCCAATAATGGAAAAGAAAACGAAAATATCATATATCACAGCTGGATCTAAATCTAAAAATGATACAATTAACAAGGTATTAACCTTTGTAGGCAGGAGGCTAGTGACAGTTCAAACATCATATTCTAAGTATTGTATTGTTTCATACGATTTGGTGTTAACAATTTTTTGTCAATATATCAAGCAATATGGTATCAAAGATTTAAATCTTGAATGATATCTACTTATTTGTCAGGCGATTAATAATTGTTTTAAGATTGATATCTTTATCCAGACATACTTGACTTCCCTAAATACTTCAGAGCAAAAATCTTTGTTCTTTAGAGAAACATCATCCATGCGTTGGATGTTAGTTACAATAATTGCAACAATGACATATCTGCAAAAATACAGTTTTATGATGCATTTATTAAGCCTTAAATAAATATTAGTATTAGAAATAGTCTACGTATACTTAAAGCACAGGAAACCATGAATAACAATGAAATAAATAAATACATTATGCCAAAATTTCAAACCAGATATTGACATATTAAAAATATCGGGAAATTTGGATAATACAAGGACGAATAACAAAGAATAGGTTTGATTTTACTGTCATTTCATTCGAATTTCACTCAGCTATCAGAAACTGAAGTTTGCATAAGTTATTTCCACTTCTAAAAAAACTTAAAAAAAAACAACACAATCTTAATCTCAACACCAAATCACACGAACCAATTTACATAAGGTTGTGATAAATAAGCATCTAGTTAATAATAGTGACATTTTGCATCTAAAATTGCAGTCATCGTTTTACATTGATTGATTAATTGATACAGGACCGATTACTTACAATCTAGAAATGCTTAAGACTAATTAACTCACGCATTACAAACCTTAGAAAGGGGTTCAATGTATGGACTAGTGTTGCCGCTTGATAGTCGATATCTATCGATAGTCCACTGATAGTTGGACAAAAGCAATAGTATCAATCGGCCTAGCGATAATATCTACACTATCGAGCTTAGATAAGCACAATAGTATTGGGACACTGATAACACGGACATCGATAGGCCTTTTTTTATGTTATAAGTGTACAGGACGGTCTGGACGCTCACCTGATGGTAAGTGATACGCCAGACCATGACAGAGCGGCAATGAAGGAGACCAACAACTGATAGACAGTTATTATGCTTCATCAATGCCGCACTGCGCCCGTCACCCGAGACAACAGATGTTAGGTCTCTTATACCCGGTAATTTCACAAGCTACAATGCCCTCATCCTGAAACACAAAAGTGCATAACACTCCTGTTTCAAGGGACGATATCTGGCACTGCGGTGGTACCTTCCTAGATGACTCAGTATCGAGTCTATCACCCAGTAGCCTATCGATAGTATAGATGATTTTCGAGGTCAACTATCGATAGTCCAACTATTGATAATTCGGCAACACTAGTATGGACCATTCAGGCTGACTCTCAAATGACAATCAAAGTTATTATTTATATTAAGGATGTTGACTGGGTTCATAAAGAAATCTGACACGCTTAATACGAAATATAATACATCTTAACACAGATGATGATTTAATATCTGTTTAACACATATTAAATCCTGAATTTTTTTATATTAAAAAATGTATATAATAGTATGTATATAAAAGTGCGTCATTTGACAAATTTACCTTGATGTCATAAAGTTGTAACACTAAGGCTCGAATTCTAGAATTGGATTTATCTTTACTTAAATAGATTTAGAAAGGGATGCCGCTATAAATCGTATATAGCGCTATCCCTCTCTTACTGTATTAAAGTAAAAATCTACGTTGAGTCTCGTTCTAGAATACGGGCCTTGAAATGTATGACAATAAAAATTTTGGGCAGTTCGGAAAAAGGAACTCAATCGATCTACCAGTCCACATCCCTAAAGTTATAGTTTATGAATAACAGTTTAATTTTCGTTTCTTAGTAGAAACTTACAAAATAGTAGAAAAGAAAGTCTTTAGCACGTATATTAGTTGAACAGTCTATTATTTGTTAGTAATCATGTTAAAGAATTACAGGCTTAATGTAGGAATACACTTAATTTTAAGTTCAATATCGCACTTCCAGCAATAAAAAGCTTAGAACCCGTTGAACATTTAGATTTATGTTAAAGTTAAAAATGACAACTTTTTTTTAAAACTTGAATTCACTAGGCGCTCCACTTGTGATGTATCGAACCGAAACCAAGGATTAACTGTTTTTAATCATGTAACACCGTTTACGGTTTCAATACGGGCCTTCGGTAAATTACATTATTTAAGATATGAGTAATAAACTGTTATTTTTAACTATTTTTATTGTGGTGTTCTAAAAATTCTTCAGATAAACCCTTTCTCTGTTGGCCGTGCGATATATCATTTTAATAATTCTTACAAAAAAAATAAAAACCTTAATAATTATTTTGAGATAATACTTGAATTTGATTAACGCTAATCAGTGTCGTAAAAATGTTTTGAAAATATACTAATGGTTGCTTATCAATTTTATTTTCCTTATAATTATTCATATCTACAATTTGATATATGGTATAAAAATTTCTAGTCATTTTTCCAACATCGTTTTGTTATTTTAATAGCCTTTTGAGTGAGCTTATCAGTCCCGCAGCATTTAAAAAAACTCCTGATTATTTTATATAGCAGTGTTGTGCTCAAACGAATGCCAATTATACAATTTCAGTAAATATTCCTTAGTCACTAGTTTTAGAAATCCAAAATGATAATCCATTTAATATTATTTGCACATATCATATTTGCAAGAAATATCGGTAAATTTGTTTTATTTATTCATAAAATGACATATTTGAAGTTTTGACAAAGTATAAAGCGGCTTTTGCGGCTTCAAGGATGAAAACTTTTTTGACTGACCTAATTTTGATTGGCTCGTACAAAAATAATGAAATTTCCAAAGGCCTGTTCTTAATATGTAAGCCATAAGAAACAAACAAAAATTTGGTCAGTTGGTAGTGTTACCAGTTTCGGGATTCGCACACAATAAATCAGAATCGGTTTCAGATTCACATAAAGTATAAAGGAAAGAACCAAACAAAATTAATTGCTTAGCTGTAAAGTCAGAATACAAAACTTTTGTTCTTACATGTCTCTTAAAGATAAACAGACAAGGGATTAGGTAAAAACTACCATGAGATAAAATAAGGTTGTCTCTTAAATAAGATAATATATATTATAATAAAATGTCTGTCTATTTCCTGTAGTGGGGCATTATAAGGCTGGTAATGGTGGAAATGAAATATTTATTTCTAACAGATTTTTGTACCATATATCAAACACTAATACAGATTGTGTCAAATATGACGTTACGTGAATTAACACTTTACAAATATTATAACCTATGCAGCTTAACAGTATTGCTAACAAATTGTGACAACCTTATCATAAAGTTGCCGAGTTGATTTACAGCGCCATCTATTGGATTAATTTAAAACCGATTTTATATGTGTACGGCAGTGAGTACAATTATTGATTATGAATCTTGATACCGTATATCAAAGTAGAAAATTGAATAAAACCGATATGCCTGTAAAATTACGGTTACACCGTACGACTTAACGAGATATTTATTTTTATGGCATACTGTTTTGCATTGTAAACGACACCAATCTGTATAGACCTTAATAATTATTAATTCTTAAGAATCGTTTACACAAGGCAAATATTTATTGAGTGTAAATATAAAAAGATTTACAATTATTAAACGTGTTACTTACCAGTGTTTTCCAATCTACTTTCTAATGGTGTCATCTAATGGCCCAGTTATGTGCTCACAATTAGAACCTTGTCCAAGTAAAATACATAAGAACGGCCCCAATTCCGCTTATCTTAAAATTCTGATAGGATCCTAACAGAAATTTACACTCATTCGTTTTGTTATAAGGTTGATTTTAATTGGTATGAGCATTAGACAATTATTCGTTTTAATAAACAATTACCATTTCAAACCATTATTACGTCCCAAATCAATAAATTTACAGTTGAATTTTACGGTACTGTAATGGTGTCGTAAATAATATTATTTAATTTTCACACACAAAGCCTTACAATCAGATATAGTTACATGTTATAGATAACATGATTTGAGACGTCTGAGTGAGAGACTGGCGACTGTACCAGGAAAACCTGTATAACAGATTGCCAGCCATGAGCGTAGCCAGTCTTGGGCTCAGGGTAGGGCAACAGTGAACCTATCTCCCCCCTCCTCCCGCAGTATTTTATTTTGGTTAAGCATGTTAGAACCAGTGTGGGCCAAGCGCCCGAGCTTACCCCAGTGTGTTTACGCCCCTGTTTCCAGTCTTTCCGTGCCTGGAGAATTTATAATACATAATAATATTAAGCTTAAAATTAGTAGAATTGGGACCCTATTCGATAAACTTATACAATTGTATTTTAACTGTGACATGGTTCCATGGTAATATTGTCTGTTTATAAGAAAGGCACGTTTAAAGCTAGATCCTTTTGACGGAGTTGCAGTGGTTGCCGGGTAAATGCATGTCGATGATGACGTCATCGGAGGCCAATGACTTCCTGCTGGGGGTGACTAGGCCGAGGTCGACTTCAGTGTTGTTTGTGCCAGTGAGGCCGTTGCTCACAGCTTCCTGTAGTTAAATACAGCATCATCATCTCATTAAATGTCTGTAATTAATGTTTGTACTACCCGAGGATCGAACCAGGAACCTGTAGCTGCAGTACATCAGTCATCGCTCGCCGCTCCGCAGCCGCGGACCACTAAATAGCGCGTCTGATATAAAACTTCAATATTATTGTACTTCTGATATATTTCTGACATACTTCTAATACACTTCTTACTGTTATTCTACACTCACCGTGACTTTCATTGGAAACACCTCAGCAAGCAAACTACCTCAAATTGGAGTCAGATATCTACAATTAGGATAACAACATATCAACAACAAATATCCTAAAAACCCTTGGTGTACATTACACCAAATGGGTTGTCATAGTGCCATCTAGCTCCGATTTAAGTCAGTATTTTGTAACAAACAACAGCATATCATATTTTTATGCGAAATAACAGCTTAGTTAATCTTACTATATTGCTCATTAAAGTTATCATCATCATCATCAGCTCATTAAACGTCCCCACCGAGGGGCACGAGCCTACCCGTATAGGGTGATTAGGCCTTAGTCGTCCACGCGGGCCCAGTGCGGATTGGACGACTTCACACACAACCTTCGAATCTCTTCGCAGGCGTGCATGAAGGTTTCCTCACGATGTTTTCCTTCACCGTAAGAGCGTCGGATAACGTACATATATTTTTCGAAAATTCGAAAATACATTGGTACGTGTCGGGATTTGAACCTCAGCCCTCCCGGTAGGAAGGCGACAGTCCACACCACTGAGCCACCGACGCTCTCTCTCTCGCTCGAAAGTTATACTAAACAACATTGCTCTTTAAAATCTTTTAGGCACTTTTTACGTTTCGATTTATGTGGGTTTAGTACTATGAATTCATGATACAATGTATTCTTATTGACTTTATTTAGAGGTGTCGCTATAAAAACAGTTAAAAGTATGCGTGTGATGGACATGTGGGACGTAAGCCAACATTATTATAGCCAAATGTACAATATAGTGTATTCACGATTCTTACAATATATTATTATTTTTACTTTCGTCTAGAGGAAAGCGCAGCTAAGGACCTTAACGCGTCATTAAAAGGCTACAAAATCAAATGCACAAGATACTATGCCATAATGACGTAGCGAGCGACGTGATTACGAATGAAAATTCTGTCCAATTCATGCGATGAGCAGAGTTTTGCCGCGGACAGTTCTTTAAGTGAGAATGTGAATCTTATAAGTGTATTGTTCAACTATCGTTGTTATAATGTATTTAAAAAATATAACACGATTGATACTGACCGCAGAGAGTGCATCGCAAGCCATGAGCTCGTTCTTAGAAAGGTGCTCCACCACAGCGGCCGCGTAGCAATCTCCCAGCATGTTGTTGGTAGTTCGCACGCGGTCCCTATAAGGGTGGGAAGAGATAAGTATTAAATCTCTCTCTTAAGAAACTCTGCTAACCCATTGAACGCCGGGAATCCTGACACAATAGCAAAATCTATCAAGTCTGGCGCCTTAAGGCGTCATTGGCGGGCAAAAATTTAGGGATAAAATGAGAAACAATGTTATCCGCAAGAGAAAGTTTCAACATAGCCCGCCGATCAACAAGTTGTAGTGGCAGTGGGCTGGTCACGGATGTAGCAGACCCTCGGGCCGTTGGAGCAGACGAGTTCTGGAGTGGAGTTCCGCTTCTTGGCAAGCGTAGTGTAGGACGCCTGGGCGGAGGGACCGACGACTTGCGGAAGGTCGCTGGTGGAGGCTGGACGAGGAAAACGGGAGATCAGAATATCTGGCGCAAAATCGTGATCTAGGGGCACAGCATTTAGCTGTATAGCCTGAAGATCCGGGGTTTGAATCCCGCGAAGAAACTCTACTTTGTGCGACATCTAGATTGGTTGAGACATTGCAGGCCCAATCACCTGATTGTCCGCAAAGAAAGTTGATTTCCTGCTTCAGTGGGCACCTTAAGCCGTCGCTCCAGTCTTCATCACACGCACCAAGCCCGCGTTCGACCTAATCTCCTCAGGGCTATGCTATTTGGGGAAACCTTGTCCCTGCAGTGGGACGTGATTGATGATGATGACCATCAGTATACTGCAACACGTTGAAGAGGGAGCGAGATTAGATACCTACATAGACGACTCAGTTTCGAGTCTACTACGTAACGTTGTGGGTTTCGACCCAATCTTCTCATGGCTATGCTGAGTGGCCTTCCCCTTGGAGTGGAACGTCAACCTTTAAGTTGATGATGTCCAACAGTATATTGCAACTGTTTGAAGAGCTCTCATCTTATCTCTAGATAAATACTTACACAAGCCATATAAGTTGATATTGTCCAACAGTACACTGCAACAGTTTGAAGAGCTTTCATCTGTCTTGTTAAATTCTAAGGCATATAAGTTGATAATGTCCAACAGTATACTGCAACCGGTTGAAGAGAGAGAGATATAGTGTACTACCTAGACGACTCTGTATCAAGTCTACCACATAACGTGGCTGGTTTCGATCCAATCTCCTCATGTTTATGCCGTGTGGAAAGCCTTGTCCTAGCACTGGCAATCTCCTCAAGGCTATGCTGTTTGGGAAGCCTTGTCCTGCAGTGGGACATCAACCTATAAGTTGATGATAAGTTGTTGATGATTTCCAACAGAATACAGCAACAGGTTAAAGAGGTAAACTTACACAAGCCAATCGACGGCGAAGAGCAGCGAGACGTCGTGCGCGGGCGCGTCCACCGCCGCCAGCACCACCAGCAGCAGCACCATCGCCGCCGACGGCACCGACGCCGACGACACCGACGCCGCCGTCGACGTCAGGCTATATCAACAGTGGTACATCATCATCAGCTCATTAATCGTCCCCACCGAGGGGCACGAGCCTACCCATATAGGGTGATTAGGCCTTAGTCGTCCACGCGGGCCCAGAGCGGATTGGACGACTTCACACACAACCTTCGAATCTCTTCGCAGGCGTGCATGAAGGTTTCCTCACGATGTTTTCCGTAAGAGCGTCGGATAACGTACATGTATTTTCGAAAATTCGAAAACACATTGGTACGTGTCGGGATTTGAACCTCAGCCCTACCGGTAGGAAGGCGACAGTCCACACCATTGAGCCACCGACGCTCTACATACAGTATATGTACAGTGGTACATATAGTGGTAAATATTTGCGCTGACACATCAATAACACTAGTGGTACTAAATACTAAACGTAGGACAAAGAAAAAGTGGAACGTTTGTACAATTTAGTTGTTAACTAAATTAATAATAATTCTATGTCATTGCATATAACATATTTTGCTTTTGTGTGTGTGTGAGTGTAATCATGCATTTGTCTCGGGTCTCGAGAATTCTCGAGGCTAATTTCTCGGGTCTTCTCCGACGCTGACGACACTGACGCCGCCGTTGATGTCAGATATCAATAGTGGTACTCAATATTATAGGTACGAATAAATAATTCGAACGTTTGTACAACACAGTTGTTAACTAAATTAATAACAATACTATGTCATGCTTTATGCATGCGTCTTGTTTTTTGCTTGTGTGCGTGCGCGTGCGCGCTCGTGTGTGTATGTGTATGAGTGTATTCATGCATTTGGAGAGGGCGAATTAAGCAAGTGTGTGTGTCTGTGTGTATATTTAAACATTTGCGTGATTCTTACATAAATGTATGGAACGATATTTGAGACAATTTTATTTTCCGTTTGTTTGATTAGTTCGATTTTGAAAACAAGTAGTGACTTGTTTTCAAAATCGATATATTTTTAATAATTGTTACTAATACCGTAATTAATAATAACTTTACATATACACATTATGATTCAATTTAGAGTCTTAAATCTGAACTAGGTACCTAAACCTAAATACCTGAACCTCCGACTATCAGCGCTAAAACATTATAAAAACGACACTTAAGATAGTTTACAAAAACATCCTAAAAAAGTAATCATAGAAGTATTACTCACAAAATCGTCGCTAACTGCGCAAATCCGAGCGGTATGCTGTTCATCTGGCAGATGAAGACACTAGCCACGGCCAGGAACAGAGCGGTCCCGTCCATGTTGATGTTGCAGCCGATGGGCAGCACGAACCGGGTCACCCGGGTATCGATGCGGAGGGGGCCTTCCATTGCACGGAATGTTACTGGTAGAGCGGCAGCACTGAAGTTGAGGAAATTTTATTTAAATTTCAACAATTTTATGTATATCGAAAGGTATTTATATATTTTCTGAGTCTGTTGCATAACACTTTGTAAATACCGTCGGTAGCTCAATGGTGTGGACTGTCGTTCTTCTACCGGGAGGGCTGAGGTTCAAATCCTGCCACGTCACAATGTGTTGTCCAAAAATATATGTCCGTTATCCTACGCTCTTACGGTGAAGGAAAACATCGTGAGGAAACCTGCGCACGCCTGCGAAGAGATTCAAAGGTTGTGCGTGAAGTCGTCCAACCCGCACTGGGCCCGCGTGGACGACTAAGGCCTAATCACCCTATACGGGTAGGCTCTGTGCCCCTCGGTGGGAACATGTAATGAGCTGATGATGATGATGAAATAGGAGCTATTTGTTTTGCACTAAAGATTTTCTATTTACAAAACAAAACTTAGTTTCGTTTTCAATAACTTACATGAATCCGGAATAAATGAGTCAGTGAGTGAGGTGCAATGCTATCCCATACCATTTCGTTTGTAAAATAATACAGACATTATTGACACTTACGTTGATGCAGTAGCAGACGCAGTGAGCATGCATGCGATAATCCCCAATAAAACTTGTATGGATTCTTTCTCAGGAACAAAAAGTATATGAGCTGCATCACTAGAAGTTGGTAGAAGAATACTCCAGTGGCTACCGTTGTGATGAACCATGCCAGTTGAGACATCACTTGTGCTGAAACACAAATATTTTCATTGAAGGTTGTTGTATTCTTTTGCTTAATTCTTCAAAGTAGAAAACTATATTCCGAATCAGTGCAATAGTGGCATATATTTGACATTCATAAGTGTTCTTTAAGGACCTAAATTTCACACATTTTTGAGTTAAGGCATTTTAAAAAATCATTTTTAATTCTGTAGCATCTTTCAAGTTTTTTAAGGTTGTTTTTTTTTAAGTTCGTTACATTGAATCCCGTTACAGGTCGTATGTTAAGCTGTTTTAAAATTTGTTTTGTATCAATCAGACTACTGATATTGGGTAAGTAAAAGATTTTGCTGTTTAAAACTCTTTAGTTTTAGAGCACGTTCAATTTTGACTTTGTTATTCTGGGATCAGTAAGATCTAATCTTAGCGTTATATATAATAAAAACTGTAAAGAACATGAAAACACCATGTTTTAATATAACTATAACATACACGTGCTCCTCATTCCAAATAATAGATTGGAGTACATTGTCTTATACAAGTAGATTACATCATAATAGCTTTGTATTGCCATTGAACTTTGCAAATATTACGACAAATGACATTCAATGTCAATGGTCAATAAACGATGAATATTTTTGCGGTTCGATCAAGGGATCGATTTTATTATGATGAATCATGTTACTAGGGACAATGGAGCTGACAAACAGTTTTATTCAGAAAGACAGACATTAAAACTATTCATAACCTACCAAGATTAGCTATCTAATGACACTTATTAATCTCGGGCTTCAAAATATAGATAAATATTATCTAAATAACTAAATAATAAATATCCACTCACATTCACACAGCGCCATCTAGCCCCAAGTTAAGCGTGAAGCCTGTATTATGGGTACTAAACAACGGATAAATATACTTATATATTTGTTTTTTAAATTCATACAAATTATACATAGAATAGAATCGGCCATTTGAATCTATTATTATAAGGGGCACTAGTAAAGAGATGCTACTAATACTATTTGTAAATTAAGTTCCAAAGTCAAAGATAAAATATATTAAGTAGTAGTAGTTTTGGTATGTGGGTAAAGAAAAAAACCCTTTGTAACCAATTGACCGCCCGTAATCCAGACACAATGAAAAATTTATTGTATGTGACGCTTTAAGACGTCTTTGGCGGTCAAAGGGTTAAACAATAATTTGAATTTAAGCTTACCAACATTGCTGACACCAAGGATCTTTCCAGCGATGACGCTGCTGACCCCAACAGGAGTCATCCACATGACACCAGTCACCATTTTCATGATGACTTCGAAGATAGCTTGGAAGAAGTCGATCACAACCTGACCTTTCGGACCAAGGGTACCCAGAAGACTTCCGAAGACCAAACAGAAGAAAACTAATCCCAGTGTGTTTGTACCGGACCTGAAATAAAATTGTGAATTTAAATTATATGAAGTATGAAATGTGCTGCCGCGGGAAAACAATAAAGCTGAAATATTGTTTAAAAGTTTAATTTTGTACCGATGAACGGCGACCTGTGATTAATTACACTATTATGTCGGTAAAGAGTTATTCTACATACAGTCCGAAGCTCCCTAGTAGTCAGTACATCCCAAATATATAAATACACAATATACAACAACAAATAAGAAATTTCAAATATGAAGACAAAAACAATTCCAAAGACATAATTAAAGTATCTTCTAGAAATACGAAAATGTATCAAAAACAGGGAGGAAGAATACTACTTACCTATATGAAACCACACGAACCAGCTCAGGTAAAGTATCGTTTTCTGTGATGTTTTTAGAAAACAACGTTGCAGGTTCAGCATACACAGTGTGTGCTTGCTGGAATGCAGCTTGCACAATGTTGTCAGGAAATATGTTTCTGAAATAATTGAGCTATTTAATTTTATGATTTCTTCTAGACTTACTTGATTATAGATTTTAAGCGCGGTTCCATAATCATCAAAATGTCTGATTTCGAAAAGGGCCGGGATAATCAAACTTATCAAACTACGATAATAATGTAAGAAAGGAATAGGAACTATTGAAGCCTGTTTTTAAGAGTTTAAAAGCTTTAAATAATGGCACTCAATATTTGAGAGATATTTATCTAAATTTAATCTTTTGACCACCAGATACGCATTTGCGCGCTAACGTAACAGAACATATTCTTCTCATTGTGTCTGGATTCCTGGCATCATTCATCATCATCATCATCATTCGCCCAATTATGTCCACTGCTGACGAAGGCCCTCCTCCTCTCTGGCATTCAATAGGCTAAAATCAACAATAACAAAATCAAGTAATCTTAAAACAACAGTTTTTTATCACTTACTCGAAATGAAACTTTTTTAAATAAATCATTTTGTTTGTAAACTTCAAATAATTGACTGTTAGCATGTTCGTAACGCAATTTCTTCACGGCACCATTATTCAAGATGGTTGACCAATTTGATTCATTGTTTGCGTTAAGAACAAATGACTATACAAACAAGTTTTTTTCCTATAAATTGATGTCCATCACGTCATTATGTGCAAAAGAACAAACAGAATTATTATTACACATTCTATTATTATTTTTATAACCAGGTCTTAAACATCTCTAGTTACCGTATTTCAGTTTTAAATATAACCACTTACCTCCCTATATCTAACAGGCTGTCCAGTATACTGTGATCTCGTTTGCCCGCGAACGCATTGACAAAGTCATCCTTTAACTCTGGCTTCCCAGGATGTATCAGCAAAAGCTCAAGATCCCCAACGCATTGAACATTGACGTTAAGATGAAGTAGGTAAGCGTTCTGATTGCAATTTTTCCACTCATCTTCGCATTCAAAACTGGCGGAGCCAGCGATGAGGCTGGCTATGATCAGGGGCAAGAATCATAAGCTTCAATAGTCTCATGAAGAGTTCTCCAGGATACGAAATGATCATAAGCGCATCGGTCCTAAGTTGTAAGGACGGAGGCCGAAACCTGAAATTAACTTTATTACTAGATCACCAATTTTCCACAGTTTTTCTGCATTACCTCTAATATTTGTCTACATAATCTACATTATCTGTTTGTCTATACAAGCATTCAAAGTTTGAAAGGATATAGTTTAAATACGAACTGATAGATTGCTTCGAAGCAGTTCTTGTTTGGCAAAACGCACCACGTTTATGTAGGTTAGTTTGGTACAGAAAGATGGAAAGATAGGATATGATACTACGTTAAATGGTGTTCTATATCCCTTATTGGATTATGCAATCAAATTAAAACATCTATAACTTCTCGTTAAAAACTACGCCTTTACGATCAATAAAGTATTGCCGATATGGCGCTCATATTGATACATACAATGAATCTCTATTCAATGAATATCATATAATCATGCTCAATATTTTTTTTATGAAATGTATTCATATAAATTGCTTTTACGAGTAATGAACATACTTCCCTTATATTATTCTATCGATCTTACTACTCCAATCCCAGTGATGACGCCGAGTAGCGTCACCACGAGCATAGTATTCTCAATGAACCATTTCTTGACTCCAGTCGGTTCCACTGGAGCCGTCCGGTCTTCTGTGGTCTTCGGCCCTCCGTCTCCAGGGCCCCATCTTCGCGAACAGGTATTCTGAAAACCGTTCACACTTTCTCCATTACAGGAAAATTGGACCCTGCGTCCAGATCCTACGATCTGGTATTGCCCGTCCGTTTTTCCCCTATACTCTTTATTCGTATGCCCCGGTTATTTAGTACGTTAAGAGAGAAATGAGTTCCTTGATGGACGGCTTTGTTTACACTCGCATCGTTTCGTAGTTTTATAATGTTAGTGTTGTTAAGTTTAATGATTTGGATGTTCAAAATATGATTATAGAAGTAGCCAATTCTAAGCAATTCTCAGGTCTACCGGCGCACTTTTAGCATTTTAGTGCCGCTTCCACGAATCACGTAATGTGACTACGTTCTCAAAGATACAAGCACCGCATATAAAAATCTTTACTTGGTTTTTTATCACACGCATTGGTTGCACTGGAACTATTGCTCGTTTTCTATAACTTTAAAGTAGCGTGATTGCTCGTATGGAGTAATGGACACTGAAACCGTCTGAAACGTTATTGATCGAGACGCTTCAGGGTGAAGTGAGGAAGCCATGCGGCGGTTGCGCGCGCATACATCGATTCACCCCCATTCACTTAGTTGTATTCAATTTCTATAAATAGCTTATTAAATTGTGGGCATTATCTGTTCACCTGGGGATTTGGAATGCTTGAAACTATTATGCAGTCGTGTCAGTAGAGCTTAAAATGGACCATTATACGAACGTGTTTAATTGACGATTTGTTTAAGGATATTGCGAAAGTAAATCAGACATATACCCGGACATAGACCCGGTGCACACGGAAGATCAGTGTCGCGGTGCTTACTTAGTACCTCGACATACAGCTGAGTGGGCACCTTTCAGTGTCCTTACTGTAATTTAGACTAAGATGTATAACTTTGTATGTGTTTGGCACTGAATAAATGATTTTATTATTATTATAAAAAAAATTATTTAAATAAAAAATGATAATTTTTATTTTTATTATTAAATATTGTTATAAAAAAATAGGATGTAAACATTTCTTCTAGCGTATCTTCTACTAGCGATCCGCCCCGGCTTTGCACAGGTGCAATGCTAGTAATAGGCACGCTCCCTGCCGCCGGCCGGTACCGCCGCAAACCTCAAAAACAACAGTATTTCTCCACTATGTAATTATACATATAAACCTTCCATTTCAATCACTCTATCTATCAAAGAAACCGCATCAAAATCCGTTACGTAGTTTTAAAAATTTAAGCATACATAGGGATAAAGGGACAGAAAAAGCGACTTTTTTAAATACTATGTAGTGATGTTTTATACTATGTAGTGATATGCAGACATTTGACTGCCATCTTACCTGATGGTAAGTAATTATGCCGAGGATGTATTACGCCTGTCTAGAAACAGCCTATTCATAGCCTTGAAGACGGTCAGATAGTAATGATCGGGGACCACACAAGGAACACACTTCATGTAATCATCATACCTACAACCTTAATAGCATTTTCTACGCAGTTTTTTTAAACAAAATAGTAACTACACATTTAATAAAATATATTTGTTTTCATAATTATAGATACAGAAAAAATATTCATTTTTCACACAGTAACTTACAATACCACATCATCGTTAGCCTTTAACATTCCTCTGTAGCGACAGGCCTTCCCATATGGCATAGTTATGAGCAGATTGTGCCGTAACTCAACACGTTAACCCAAAACAGATAGGTGGGTGTTGACTACCATCCTACCACAATAACGTCATCAATCGAATAAATAAATAATTTAGTATCCACTAAAATTCACACGACGTCATTTAGCCCCAAGATATTACAAACAGACATGTTCATGCACACAAATGTTTGTACTGTTTGTATTTTTATAAATGTATATAACATTATTATAACGAACATCCCTTTTTATGAGTTTTCCGCTATAGCGGTAATAATCTTATTAGTGCATGTTGTGTTTGCCTATAATTGTTTATGGCAATAGTGATTGTTCTTAAAAGTGTGATTGTACATAAACGTACATAAACCTAATAAATAGATAAATAAATAAGTGCATAAAACACATCTGTAAGTACAAACTATACAAATAACTCGTGATTAGGTCCGCATATAAATACAATTCACGTGTCATGCTATAAATATGCCTATGGTGCATCCAAGTGTCGTCTGCAGCGGCTATGTTCAGTTAATGAGACCGTTGCTCTTTGTGGAATTATTGACGCGTTTATTTTAGTTGTTGCTAACCGAAATTGAGGACTTAGTAATATGGAAAATGTTTACTAGTGAACTGCAATGCGGCAGAGTAATGAATTGAATTCTTTTTATATATTTTTTCGAAAATTGGAAAACATATTGGTACGTGGCGGGATTTGAACCTCAGCCCTCCCACGCATTGAGCCACCGACGCTCTCAAATAATAAATAAATATCTACTGACATTCACACAGCGCCATCTAGCCCCAAGTTAAGCGTGAAGCCTGTATTATGGGTACTAAACAACGGATAAACATACATATATACATTTTTTTGTATATACATACATATTATACATAGAAAACACCCAGACCATTACAAACAGACATGTTCATGCACACAAATGTTTGTATTGCCCGGGAATCGAACCCGGAACCCTTGGTGTTGCGGCTGACCTCTCAACCGCAACACCAAATAGGTCGTCGAAATATATAATTAATCAATTAATTAATGATAATTTATCGGTGTTTCACAATGATTATACGTTGATAATTTTATTTTTGTCGGTACATTATGGACTTTGTTGGGTACAGCAACTTAGAATAATTTATCTAAAAGAAGGCCGTGTCGCAGATCGTCTATAGATTGCTAAGCTTTTAGCCAAAATTGTATTAAGGATAAGTATCTAGAGTAATTATCTGAAAGGGTAGGAACTTAAGAAGAAAGACTTATGAACAAATTATTTTGTAACAAAGAGTCCACTTAGTTCTTCTTCGGTAAGGACTAAATGTTCGATCTCATTGTTTTGGAGCTCTTTTATTATTATTAATGAATAATTGACCTCATCACTTTCGGGCATGACTACGCTTCGATTCCTAGTTGATAGAGCACGGTTGTGAATGATATCTAAATTGCTTGTTTAAACCCTTTTCAGTTGATGCTAGTGTGAGATATTTCGACGCACTGTCAAATATAGTAAAAAAATAAGGTTTTTTATCTTAATCTCAAACTATTAAAAGCCAAGATACGCCAAATATATCAAGAAAACAAAACAGCATCGTGATTAAACATACTATCATGCACACAAATACAAACACGAAATATTCTATGTACAGACACATGTCACAGTCACAGTCAAATGTTTGTAATGCCCGGGCATCGAACCCATGGGTCGTCATTTTATTTTATAACAAGAGTTTTGACTCTTGAGGATGAACAGAATCGGTGGGTTGTTTTTATGTCATAAAGTTTACAGGACGGTCAGGACGCGTACTTGATGGTAAGTGATACAACAGAGTGACATTGATTGAGACCAACAACTGATAGACAGTTATTACTCTTCATCAATGTCGCTCACCCGAGACAACACTTAGGTCCGGTAGTATTGCTAGCTACAGTGCCCTCATCCCGAAACACAAAAGTGCATAACACTCCTGTTTCACGGTACGATATCTGGCGCTGCGGTGGTACCTACCTAGACGACTCAGTATCGAGTCTACCACCTAGTGAAAGGGAAGCAACAATTACGACTAATGGAAAACGTTAGAGGTTTTAAATGTCTGATTGCTCATCAGTTTATTAATCTTATACAAGAGGAAGAAGCACCTACCACGGTTAATCGTAAACTAATTTTAATCGCCTGCTACAGTTGCAAAAAATGCTGATGTTGATACGTAGTAACTATTGTACATGGGATAGATGATGCCACAGATTTCCCAATACAAGAGATAGGGCGAGCCGCGTTTAAAGTGCGTCAAATGTAAGCTCAACGAGCATACACTGGCTGCCAGTTTACGCACTGTGAGACGAGTCAAGACGCACAAATATTAGAAGAAATTACCGTTTTTTTCCAAAATGCCATCCTGTGCAATTGTAACATGCCATCATCGCAATGAATCAGTAAATTTACCAAGTAATAGAATAACTTTTCATAGGTAAGAACCGAAAAGAAATTGCGACACTGGGACTGCCTATAAACTTGGCGGCTTGTCCAGTCTAATTGTATATTCGGATGTCTGTGGATGATGCTTATGCAGGCCTCATTAGGTTTCACAGTGTTTACTCTCATATTAATTTACATTCAAGATAAATGATTGCATGTTTGTTTATTCTTAGAGATAAACTCGCAGATTGCCTTGTGCTGGCGCGACTTTGTTGGCTGAAGTTGCGTTCCTCATCAAGTTTCTGGTCTATTCTATCAAGTAGAAAAAAGGGTCTTGATATAGTCGGAAAAAAACTCGGAACCCGAATAAATGAAAGTAGTTAGTTTGAAGTCAAAATCGAAATCCTTTTATTGAATTTAGGCTCTCATAATGGGAATAAAGGGTTATACATACACAAACCCGGAACCCGAACATATGAAAGTAGCAGATTTGAAGTTAAAGTATAGCCATTAATTGAAGGCTAACCAATAAATTCGTATTTTACTGAAAAAGCGTCATATTACGATCTAGTTAAATAATTTAAACCTATTGTTTAGTGCTTAACATATACCATCGATACATCTATTCTAAATTAAAATAAAAATTGTTTTTTTTTTCAATTCATACTATAGCTTACTGAAGGACAAAGGTTCCCCGGCTGAAATTATCATTGAGAGTTTTTCAGTTTGGTTAAGGTATTAAAGGCTGAATCACCTGTTTGTTAAATGATTCCGTAATCCAGAGGGCACGTTAAGCCCTCTGTCCCGGCTACCTACTATCTAGGATGCCGTTAACACCCCACGGCTATGCTGTGCCCTACAATGAGATGACATGATGACGATATTTTCACTTCAGTAGTAGGTTCCCTTTATAATGTAATGACCCCTCAGCTCACTAAACGTCCCCATCGAGGGGCACAAGCCTACCGTGGGATGGCCTTGATCGTCCACGCGAGCCCAATGCAGATTGGTAGACTTTTTCTTCGACGTACAACCTTTGAATCTCTCATGGCGTGCGTAGGTCACGATGTTTTCATTCACCGTAAGAGCGTCGGATAAACGTACATATAACGAAAACACATTGGTACGTGGCGTGATTTAAACCTACACCCATCAGGTCGGAAAGCAGCAGTCCACGCCATTGAGCCAATCGATAATGAAACCTATATATATTTATTTCTCGTGTATCGACTTTGCGACGTCACTATGACAGTCCAGCTATCGCGGCACGTGTGTTGGCAGAGTGTGCCAGATCGACAAACGCTACATTCATACAGGAAATACCGAGAAGACATGACATCGAAATTGATACGCTTATCACGGGGGTGTCACTGCTTATTTAATTGAATATCTTTAGGTAAGTATAAAAACATCGGGTCACGATGTATGTTCAAATTCAAATTAAGGAGATAGGGACTACCCCATAAAAACTGTTTTATCATTTTTTTACAATTATAGGTTCGCGTTTGACGCCGCCTTGCCTGATGTTAAGCACAGACGATGCGCCTAAGATGTAGCACGCATACCTAGATAAGAACCTATTCACTCTTTATTTAAAAATCCCCAGATTGTACTTTTCGGGAAACACAAACTCCAGTAGCGAGTTCCACAGTTTCGCAGTGCGAATAAAAAACGAGGATTCAAAACGCTTCGTACGACACTTTGGAATATCCACCGTGTACGGATGGCGTTTTTGGATCTCAATTGATCTCAATCTTATTAGTTCCAAAGCTCTATCAAAAAGTGGTATGTTACTATTTATACGTAGTCTAAACCACAAAACACTGTGTAGCTACTGAATTGTCTTGGTATTCACTGCAGTGTCAGATGTCGCCTAAATTACAAATGTTAAATATGTTTCGGGTAGAGGACACCTTATTACAGTGTTATATGTCGCCTAAAATACGAATGTTTAACACTTATCTTACCGGAAAAGGACACTAACTAGTAAAATTAATTACTCGGTATGAAATAAAATCTGTCGCTCAGATTACAAGAGCCTCATCCAGACAAATCTACAGTTTAAAGCTACTTTCCCATACTAAATCTATATATACTAATATATAAAGCTGAAGAGTTTGTTGTTTGTTTGAACGCGCTAATCTCAGGAACTACTGGTTCGATTTGAATAATTCTTTCAGTGTTAGATAGCTTATTTATCGAGGAAGGCTATAGGCTATATATCATCACTACAAGTAATAGAAGCGGAGCAGTCATGAAAATGTTCAAAATCGGGGTATTTTTTCATACTTGGAGCTTCCGCTGCGTACGCTGCGTAAACGGTTAAAGTTACACAAAAGTCATGTATGAGAGTATTGTTCTCCTTTTAAAGGTCTACAAAAAAGTCCGCGACAGCATATGTCTATCTTTTAAGGTTAGCTCACTATAACATATTTTTTGCTAATAAAAAATTCTGAAATTGACCCCGAAACCTTTAAAGTTGGAGGGAGGGGAAATCCTATGTATAGTGATAAATGAAAGTACCGTGTTATCCCGAATTTAATGCGAGCGAAGCCGCGAGCAAAAGCTAGTCTATCATAAGCAAGCGTCACTGACTATCAGGTAAGCGAATAAGTCGTCCCATTCATCGCGAACCTATATTAAAAATACGTAGTGGCTTTACATGATAACATGAACATGTTACCCTGATCGTCCTTTCACCTTAGGTATACTTAAGGAGTTGCGCGAGTTGCTAGGCATCTGGGTAGAACCGGACCGGGAACCAGAAGTTACTGTCCGCAGTGGTGTGCACGGATATTATGTGTAGGGTATGCAAAGTGAGTAACACTAACCGCAAAAATAATTTACTTTTTTGATTATTGACAGCAGATCGCCTATGGTTTCAAATCTGTAGAGGAAAATGGGCGAATAAGTGGGAATCATTTGATACGTTGACGATTTTCCGGGTTGTCAGGACACACGGGGTATGCACTACTTATTTGCATATATGGAGTGCACGCCACTGCCTGTCCGTCCAAAATTTACCGGCGTCCAGTTAATAGTATGCCAGTTTTTGAAACATCAATTTTGTTTTTCTTTATGGCTTATAATTTCTAACTATTAACAGTGTTCGGCTCTTTTTGCTCAAATGTCATTATCTTTTAAAGGTCCACTGCAGGGCTCAGGCCTTGGAGATTAGGTCGTAACCCACCACGCAGGTCCAATTCGGATTGGTGGGTGTTCACGACTAGCGTCCTAAAATTGAAGCCGGGACCGGCTGCTTAAAGTGCCCTCTCAAGCACAGAAACATCCCTCTTTCGGACAATCAGGTGATTCAGCCATGAGTACAAATTTTAAGGTGTACCCGGCATTTAGGTTTAGCTACATAGCAACCTGAAATATACTGCTAATATCCTAATGCATGGTTAGAAAAAAAAGTTTTAATGCCTATGGAATCTATGGGAGACTTAAATGACCTAGCTGTCTTCCATATTCAGGCAGAATAAAATAAAAAAAAAAAATTTCATTCAAAGAAAGTTTACATTTTATTAATTAAGGTCGAAGTCACCTTTTAAGCAAGTATATGCCTGTGCCAGGTGACTCCGCTCTTTTTAACTACAGTTATACAATATTAAACAAAAGTGAGTACTTTAGTATCAGAATACTTAATAAGTATTCATTACAAACATAATATAAAACATAGAAATCACTTAAAGTTTTTTTTTGTATCAAACAGGTGCGCAACGAGTTACTTATGCGCGTATGTGTAAAATGTGTGTGTGTGTGTGTCTATTCTGTGTTTGGTGTGCATTAGCGTGAGGCGCGTGTGCACGCATGTGAAAAAAGTGAATGTGTGTAAGTATGTGTAAAAAGTGAATGTGTAAGTATGTGTAAAACTTGTGTGTCTTTATGGGTGTGTGTAACTATGTGTAAAAAGGTGTATGTGTGAGTGTGTGTGTGACACTTTCGTGTCAAAAGTGTGACGTGTGTGCGGTGTGTGTAAGTTCTTATGTGTAAAAATAGTAAAAATAGATATTATTTTAATCTTAGATAAAGATCTTACTGAGATGAGAAGATATTACTGTTTGACTTAATGTGTAATAGTCGCTCATCGGTGTGAACTGTTGCCTTCTGAACTGGAGGGAGCAGGTTCAAATCCCGCCACGTAACAATGTGTTTTCGGATTTTCTAATAATATATATAACTTTGCACAAAATGAATGGATTAATTAATTATACTTTTGGCACGATGTTTATATATATATACAATCTTAAATAGTACAATTTAATGGCATGACATCTGCAATGTGGTGTGAGCTGTGAGCTATACTTACCTAAGAGTACATATATGGATTTGTATTTTGGTCATATTTTCAGAATTAAAATAAGGTAAAAAAATGTTAAAGACCTTGTAGTTGTAGTTTGGTATTATAATTTTTTTTTCTCTTTATTAGAGGGTCTTTCTATAAAAAAATGTCGCACGTGAACCAAACCCTTGGTGAGGTAGCGGACTTCTTAAGAATAACACCACTTGGATCATTTAATAAAGATGGATATCTATGAATGCTTGCGTCGGTGGCTCATTGGTGTGGGCTTGCCTTGCGATCTGGAGGGGTTCAAATCCCGCCACATTCCAATGTATTTTCGAATTTTCGATGTTATATGTACGTTTATCCGACGCTTTTACGGTGAAGGAAAACATCGTGAGGAAACCTTCGCACGCCTGCGAAGAGTTTCAAAGGTTGTGCGTGAAGTCGGCTAGTCTGCACTGGGCCCGCGTGCACAACTAAGGCCTATACACCCTTTAAGGGTAGGTTCGTGCCCCTCGGTACGATGGATATTGAGCGTATAATAACGTATGCTGAGCTAATAATGATGATCTATGGAAGTCAATGCCAAAAACAAAGTAAAAAAACAATAATAGAAGGATGAAATCCTCTGCCGATATCTTTCATTATTGAAGGACCAAAGCGCCCTTGCTCGTAATATTTTTAATGTAAAAGCTTGAGCTGTGCTGTGGAACGTTTTAAGCTGTATAACTGACTGATATTTATACCTTTTTAACAATGGTATGTGACACGCTACCTGCTCATGTCAGGTGCAGAATATCAGAAAGGAAGAACGTAAATAGCCTGAAATGCAGAGTTAAAAGAAAACAGTAACTGTAGATGGGAATTTACAGTTTCATTCAACACTACCCTGCGCCCGTCACCCGAGACGATATATGTTAGGTCTTTTATACCAAATAATTTCATTAGCAACAGTGCCCTATTCCTGTAACACAGAAGTAGGTCTAATTCAAGGTATCAGGCTTTGCAGTGGAAACCTGCTTAGACGGCTCAGAGTCAAGCCTACCAACCACTAAATAAAATAATGAACTTGCAAAAAATTCATGACTCCACATGGCTTAGATCTTTTTGTTTTAGATAATGCAATCAACCAGCATGCTAGTATAAGGCACAGATTAAAAAATACTTAATCATGTCATCCTTGAACCGATAACTAACCAAGCACCTTCTGCGTCTGAATAGAAATAGCTTGAGACAAGTGTTAGGATCATTGTAATAAATAATGAATCATCATTATCAGCTCATAAACGTCCCCACCGAGGAGCACAAGTTATTGTAGTCTTGTAGTGCATGAACATGTCTGTTTGTATTGGTCTCGGTGTTTTCTATGGGTAATATGTATTTATAAAAAATGTATAAGTATGTTTATCAGTTGTATAGTACTTACTCGAAATACAAGCTTCACATTGGGCTAGATGGCGCTGTGTGAATGTCAGTTGATATTATTTATTTTTATTTAATAACACGATAATTTTAATAGTCCAGTCCACTGCCGGAGTAGACCATCCCCGATGAATCAAGTTATTGAGAAGTTTCAGAAGTTCCAGGTCTGCGTGTTGCTGGTAAGCCAAAGCATGTAATAAATAAATAAATATCCACTGATATTCGCACAGCGCCGTCTAGCCCCAAGTTAAGCGTGAAGCCTGTTATGAATACTAAACAACGGATAAACATACTTATATCCTTTTTTTTGGAAATACATACATATTATACATAGAAAACACCCAGACCATTATAAACAGGGATCGAACCCGGGACCCTTGAAGTTGCAGTCAACGTCTCAACCACTACGCCAAATGGTTCGTCAAATGTTCCAAAAAATGTTTTGTTCGGCATGATCACAGATTTAGAAATATAAACCTATGGGTATGATGATCCTCGAACGGAGGTTGGCTGAGGCTCAAATGGTGTCTTCTCTATCCTCATAATTTGAGGAATTTGTAATAATCAAGTTACAAGATGTTCGTAGAATACAGATAATCGTCCGGTTGTTTACATCAAAAACGTCTAGATTTAAGGCAAACGAGTGGAGTAAGGATCTATCCTGGGACCTTACCTTAGAAATTTGATATAGCAATGACTGTCATCATCAGCTCATTAAACGTCCCCACCGAGGGGCACGAGCCTACCCGTATAGGGTGATTAGGCCTTAGTCGTCCACACGGGGCCAATGCGGATTGGACGACTTCACACACAACCTTCGAATCTCTTCGCAGGCGTGCATGAAGGTTTCCTCACGATGTTTTCCTTCACCGTAAGAGCGTCGGATAACGTACATATATTTTTCGAAAATTCGCAAATACAAGCAATGACTGTAACGTGGACAAATTATAAGGCCTAGCTCTATTGAGTGTGAGCCTGAGGCACACTTCCTCTATGCCAGTGGGGAACGATACGAAATGCATTTTCTGCCGAATACAAAATATTCGTAAGGTGTTCACTTTAAATATTCTAAGCAATGATATTCTGTATATAAGGTAGATACGCCATCCGTGCCTCAAAAACGAACCGCTGAAGAGAGTACATTCGAAATATGTGTATGTGAGCTGTCACTGCATTCGGAACACTTCACACTTTGTTTTGTGAGCATATCACGAATCTATACTTTTTTACATCATTGATTCTAAGTAGCTGTTAACTATTTAATTTGAGATATTGTGTATACTATTAATTTTTAACCGTATTTGAGTACACATATGAATGTGTATTCATTACATACATAAAATGAAAAAAACATTTTTTTAAATCTTTTTGTCCATAGTTAAGTAGCTTCCATACTTGGACATTGGTTTAATGTTTTTTTTTCATTTCCCCATATTTTAACAACTTTATAAAACTGTTAACATAGTTATATCTTGTAAACAAAAAACAACTTAGTGGCACAACTATTACATGCAAAAAAATTTCACGGTAAATTTACAGAGTCGAAACTCGAAATAAAAATCATAACATGGCATGATTTGTTATCTATGGCTATGTAAAGGTTGAAAACTCACCCTTTAGTTGTTTAATTTTGACGGCTGTTTTCCTTTCGGGGAAACAAAATACGGTGATGTTACTTAAAACGGCACCGACCTCTTTGTTAACACTATAATCACCTATATCTTTGGATTCCAAATTCAAACCGCTGGCTCATTTGCAAAAATCGGAACGCGGGAAAATATAAAAAAAGTTTTCTTTTAATTGCGACGGATTCCATCCAGCCAGTGCCAATTGCATTAAAAATAGTTTATAATGTATTTTCAAACCGGCGCGCAGCAGTGGATGTTCACTCGCCGCATTTTGTTGGCTCACTGGTTGCTTGATGCATCTTACACCAAGGTTATTTTAATCATCAAGCGATAGATACTTATTGAACTTTAATCATGATGCGGGGAATATTTGTCGCCATACCATGCGGGTTAAGTAAGCGTCATAAATGTTAATAATACATTGTTTGGTGCGGTTACTTTTTTTGTGAATTTTGTTCTGCTTAGATGATCCTATTTCAATAAGTAATATTTTTGATCGATGTAATTAAATGTATTAAGGTATTTATAATAGAATTAAGGACACAAGCCATGGGACAGACAGCTGGAAACTTATGTTTAATAAAAACAATACGAGCAAGCAGCTTAGAAATAAGGAGCAAGAAATATACAAAATCAGCTGTAAGGAAGTGTAATCTAAATTAAAATATAAAATGTCATAATCAGGTGAGATTATTATTTTAAGGGAAAGACGTGACTCCATAATTATCGTTCAAATTAACCTTTAAATTTATATAAATGCTCCGTATTTTTATGTTTTTAAGTCTATAAATGGTTTTTTAACATCATACTAATAGAAAAAGTATGAATAAGTTATGGCTAAAAGTGACATCTATGTTGTTTATGAAATACTCATTTCGAAATGTTGCTTTCAATCTGCGCATTAGTTCCAAAGTGTGTTAGTAGATGGCAGTAGCATTGAATAAGTTTCCATTGCTTAGTGTTGCCAGGTGTCCCGATTTGCGTGGGACGTCCCGATTTTCAGGGACCTGAGGTAATATCCCGATTAATTAAAGAAAAAAAGATGTTCATAAAAATATATATATTTACGCTACATAAGTTCAACTAATTATATCACTAGCTACAGTGCCCTCATCCCGAAACACAAGTGTAAAACACTTCTATTTCACGGAACGATACTGATCTGGTACCTACCTAGACGCCTCAATGCCGAGTCTGTCACCTGGTTGGATACCAAAGTTGGTTTGTAACATGTCGAAATGACATGATTAACATGTTCTCTGATATTGCGAGTAAATTGTATATTAGATATATATTGGATAGCTATTGTACATGTGCGCCAATGTCACTTAACATCCGATGAGCCGTCTGCTCGCTTGCCCCCTAAAGCATAATCCCATCCCATATTCGTGTTTGTAGCATGTAAATAAAGGTCATATCATCTGTGATTTAGGGCACCTTATTGCACAACACGTAGTTGACGTAGTTATTGGGTCAGCGTCGCAGGATATGATGAAACTATCGGAAACTTCTAAAGGAGCGGCATGACCTGACTTCCTTAAAATAATGAGCATTTCTCAGAAGGGCGACATTGGCGACCATGCATTTTTAGTACTGCAAAATATGTTTTTGGGGGAAGGTCTGTGTTACTACCAGGTTCGTATATAGTGTTTCCAGGTATCCCGAATTGCGTGGGATGTCCCGATTTTCAGGAGTCTGAGGATGCGAGAATGCGTCCCGATTGGGACGCTAAATGTCCCGATTAATTAAAGATAGATATATATATTTACGCTACAAAACTTCTACTAATTTAGTTCGACGACCCATTTGGTGTTGCGGTTAAAAGGTCGGCTGCAACACCAAGGGTTCCAGGTTCGATCCCCGGGCAGTACAAACATTTGTGTTCATGAACATGTCTGTTTGTAAAGGTCTGGGGGTTTTCTATGTATGTATTTACAAAAAAATGGATATAAGTATGTTTATCCGTTGTTTAGTACCCATAATACAGGCTTCACGCTTAACTTGGGGCTAGATGGTGCTGTGTGAATGTCAGTGGATATTTATTTAATTGCATCACTGTCAAATTCAAAATAGCACGTCATCAGCGTCACATCACATTTTTTATATTGTAATCTGTCCCGATCTCAAATACCGATTTGATTGGCCTCGTGTCCCGATTTCAAAACAAATCGGACCTGACTACTACACAACACTATTCGTATACCAGGTTAGTATATATAAAAAAATTAGCCAAGCGCGAGTTGGATTCGCCCGTGGAGGGTTTCGCAGCAGCAACATAAAATAAAGTAATTTTTATTTACGTAGGCACCTACTACAGCTTTAATATGAAAAGGTGACACGTATTTGGGCAGCGTGGCAGGATATGATTAATACATTGGAAAGTGTTTTCGAAGTGATATGACCTGGTGTCCTTAAGAAGACCGTATCCTTATTAATATTTTTGCTAAAACTACAATTTATAGGTACCATCTTTTAATAAGGGAATTTCATTTGCTTCATATAATTATTTAGATAACAAGTAATATGATTCTGTACAAAATATTTCTTTTTGAAAAGAGTAACTTTTGTTATGTATTATATGTGTTCAATTTAATATATATTTGTTAATGTTTATTTACTATTTAATTTATATACATATACAGGCAGTCCTCGACTTACGTCGTTTCGATTTACGTCGTTTCAAGTTACGTCGAACAATGTTTTGATACTATTCCTCAAGCATACGTCATTTGTTTCGATTTTCGGCATAAGAGAATTCAGTTGTCGCAAGGTCAATGTCCGTGCCATGAAAATTTTTGAAGAAAATGATCCTAATTTTGAGATAAGTTTTAACGCTAATAACAAAATTTGTGAGAAGAAAGAAGCAAAGCCATCTAGAATTGATAATTTCTTTAAGCCAAAAGTTTAATTTATTATTTCCCTTTGCATATTTTGATTACATATTAGAGTTTTATAATTCTTATTAAAATTAATAACACACAAATACCAAAAAAAAAAAATTATTTTAAGAACTTACTTAATTATCCTTTGTTAGGTATAAATGCAGTTTTTTCTTTAAATTTCGAGTCCGTATGGATCCTAAACCTTGAGTTTTACATGTAAACATATGAAAAAATTAAAAGTTCATTGTTTTATGGAGACGGTTCTACTTAACACCAGGTAAACAGAACAGAGTTTGAAACTAAGACTACATACTACACAAAACAGTATAGTTAGTCTAATACTATTTCAATTGCGATTTCCTGTTTGATTTATTTTAATATCAATGCGTTAATTTATAGTACGAGTAACTTCTCTAAGTAAAATCAAACAAACTTCACAAATTTTACATCAACTCAAAGTTTGAATTCGATACTTTTTTTCTACGAAATCAAATATTTTCATATTTTAGAGTATACGGTATGTGTCTTTTTTTGCTTTTGTCCGTCTGTTTGGTCCAGATAATCTCTAAAATGATATTATAATACGGGTCCATCAATAAACTAACGTATATTTTTCATTTTACAAAATAACTACATGTAATATCTTTACTTTAAGTACTTTCATCAGTGCAGTATGGGCTTGTAAATAAATAGATTCAATGTGAACGATAACAATAATACCCCGATTACGTTAGTATTGTAGCATTTTGTTTAAAAAAAAATTATCTCTCATAGAATATCATCATCATCAGCTCATTAAACGTCCCCACCGAGGGGCACGAGCCTACCCGTATAGGGTGATTAGGCCTTAGTCGTCCACGCGGGCCCAGTGCGGATTGGACGACTTCACACACAACCTTCGAATCTCTTCGCAGGCGTGCATGAAGGTTTCCTCACGATGTTTTCCTTCACCGTAAGAGCGTCGGATAACGTACATATATTTATCGAAAATTCGAAAATACATTGGTACGTGTCGGGATTTGAACCTCAGCCCTCCCGGTAGGAAGGGGACAGTCCACACCACTGAGCCACCGACGCTCTCAAGAATATAATACTAACAAAATATATTTATAAAATAACACTAAAAATCAACTTACCGACTCATAAACAAACACAGAACACAACTTATTTTTAAATGTCTATAGGTTTAAAACTTTTTATAACACACGATGGAAAGTTTTTCTAATAAGCCAGTAACACGAAAAAATAAACCAACACTGTACACGGCTTCCAGCCATGTGTATTCAGATGATAAAAACGAGACGCGTTGGTATCATGAGGATTAAAAAAATTGCAATTGAATAAAGGGTTATGTGGGGTTATTCTATGTGCTTTAACTTTTTTTTTATGAATTGTAACAAGCCAATTAGTATGTAAATACTATTTAAGAGATTTTAACCTTAAAACAGACTTTTCATGTGTTGAGGTCCATAAAGAAGTTTTTATATTCGAATATTGTTATAAATAAATATAACAGACATTTATACAGGACCAGCTGAACACAATTGAAGCAAGACACTTGGTAAAGTTGTATAGAAGAAGAGCGTCGGTGGTTAATTTTTGTGTGGACTGTTGTCTTTTGATCTGGAGGCCGTAGGTTCAAACCCCGCACCGGTCCATGTGTTTTCGAATTATTGAAAATACTACGTTATCCGACGCTCTCGCAGTGAATGAAAACATCGTAACATAACATACGTAATATGTTTATAAATAAGGACATTCTATACACCCTGACCAATGAAAATAGACATGTTTATGTACTCAAATGATAGAACCACATACTTTTAGTAAATATCAACGCTTAAGTCCTTCAAGAATGAGACTCAAGCGTTGATATTTACTTAAATAGAGTTAAGAAGGGTTGCCGCTATTTATCGTATATACCGCTATCTCTTTCTAAATTTTAGTATAAATCATCGTTGAGTCTCATGAATACAGGCCTTAGTGTACTACATCTTAACCATAGGAACAAAACATAAAGCGGAGAACGAGTGACGGCGGCTTTCATCCAACATAAGCTTTTATAGATACTGCTTACTGCTAACCTTTTTGCCTTATAATGGACCATCATAGACTATTATCGTGTTGTGTTGTACGTTAACTGCCACCGTGGACTTGTGGTCAGGGGGCTTAGTATTAAAATAATATTATTTCGCCTTTTCTGCTACGACAATGCTGCCGTATTATAATAGTAGGTAAAGAAATGGCGTCAACCTCCCCAAATAGTGACGACCCATTTGGTGTTGCGGTTGAGACGTCGATTGCAACGCCAAGGGTTCCGATTCCCGGGCGGTACAAACATTTGTGTGCATGAACATGTATGTTTGTGATGGTCTGGGTGTTTTCTATGCATAATATGAATGTATTTACAAAAAAAAGGTAACCTAGATATTAACAAATAATAATAATAATTAATCAATACTAACAACTAAAAACCTTAAAAATTAAATATTATAACTAAAATATAAAAAAATATAATAACTAAATAAAATAATTAAAAGAACCCCCCTTTGGTAAAGTTCCGAAGACACTGGCAGCGTTACCCCTTTGAATCGCTAAACTAATTCTTTGACCAAGGTAGCTGCCAGATCTTCGGTCTCCAGTAATGTCGACTAATCGTTTGGAAATTTCTTTAAAAAGCCTAATAGCGCTAGGACCCCACGGACCAAGGGTCTCGACACCGAATGGGACAAAGTCATATTCAGAGCCTAGACCCCTGTATTTGCACGTTTTGGCTTTTTCAGCCGCTTCACACGCCGCACCAGCTCTGTTGTTGGTTCCATGTAGATGGGAAGGGGCTAGTGTGTCTGAACAGGTAGCATCCCACACCAGCACCCGGCCCAAAAATGTATATAATATGTTTTCCGTTGTTTAGTACCCATAATACAGGCTTCACGCTTAACTTGTGGCTAGATGGCGCTGTGTGAATGTCAGTGGATATTTATTTATTAATATTGGGTTTGCATCGCTGCGCTATGGGGGTCGTAGGTTAAAATTCCGCGAAGAGACCGTATAATGCATAGTCACTTTCTTATTCCTAGTTTGGTTAGACCATTGCAGACTTGATTGTTAAAAACGATGATTCCGTTCTTCGGAGGGCCGTTACAACCATCAATGCGAATTGGACGCGTATGATGTGTGACGAGTTCTGGAGTGGAGACCGCGTCTCGGCAAGCGTAGCGTAGGACACCCGGACCGAACAACCGACGACTTGCGGAAGGTCGCTGGTGAGTAAAGCGGAGGAATAGGATATCTGGCGCAAAATGGGGGAGACCTATGTCCAGCAGTGGACTGCGATAGGATGAAGACAGAGAGATGGGTGCCTAATCATTTTGTGTGACAACTTTTTTTTCTCAAAATAATTAAAGATTCAGTGACATGAGAAATTAATACACTAAGTTTACTTCCTGGTATCCTTTACCTTAAGGAGGTACCTACCTCTATTTGGATAACCACATAATTAAGTATTATTAGGTGTATTGTAATTGCTAATATTTTAGTTGTAGAATCACGCAGCTCATTTTATAAACATATAAACGCTTCAAATGTCGGTCTGTTCGTCAGTGAGTTAAATGATATATGATTCTTTACATGTCCTAGTTACCTTATGATATTTATGCCATGATAATATGGTACTCTGTAATAATAAGAGTTAATTTACCAACACGATGGATTCGTATCAAATTATAATTCAATAATTCGTTCTTTTTCACATGCAAACACATGAGTGCATGCATGACACATGAACGGTGAGTATCAGCTAAAATCTTAACTTAAAATTATTCCAAATCAATTAATATTAGTTAATTACAAGTACTTTGTCTCGTAACTCATTCAAATTTCAACACACTTAAAACGGTAAAAATTATATAAGTCAAATCATTAAAAAAATACTTGAAATTTAACACGAATGAGAATTTATACGAGATCGTATGTAATGTTTTGTATTACATGCATTTGTAGCCGATTTCCACCACATATTTTTGTATGTTTATATTTATCTTTAGCACTTATTCTTCTTAAGGACTAAACTATCAGCAAAGTACTGCTACAAGTAGCTCCCTCCTTGAATGCGATTTACAAATGTGTATAATAATTTATATCAAGCAGTGGAATATCGCAGTTGTTAAAGAGGGAAAGTAATTTAATGTTTATTCTTACATAACTAGGTAACGTTTTTTTTTGAAAATTCATTACTGTAGGTACAGAAAATAACTCATATCTTGCACATTTTAAAAGCGAATATTCAAATATAACGTTAATAAACTCATAAGCGTACCATGATTGTTTGTAGAGCCTTAAAGTTACGCACAATCATTTGCAATGGCGTAATGTTTAATAATTGTAGATAAAAACGTATATTTTGTATGCATTGATCTTAAGATAAGACTTCTAGTTTTAGTATTGTAGGTTACCGTAGATTTCAATTCAGATTAAATAAATAAATATCCACTGACATTCACACAGCGCCATCTAGCCCCAAGTTAAGCGTGAAGCCTGTATTATGGTACTAAACAACGGATAAACATACTTATATACATTTTTTGTAAATACATACATATTATACATAGAAAACACCCAGACCATTACGAACAGACATGTTCATGCACACAAATGTTTGTACTGCCCGGGGATCGAACCCGGAACCCTTGATGTTTCAGTCGACCTCTGAACCGCAACACCAAAAACATATAGAATAAACACAAATCACATAAGAGAAACAAAACAAATGCAAATGGATTATAACATAATCATTAACAGAAATATTTCACGGGTTACTTCACGAGCTGAGTTTTGATTTCTAAAAGAATAAAGAACCGATAAGGATAAACCATTAATTGTGTACGATTAAAATGTTTTTGTTTATTCTGAATGAAAAAGAAATGTTGTTCTTATATGATTTTTCTCATCTTTTTCAATCTTGCTTGCTTTGTATCTGGGGGCACGGTAGTGCCCCCGCCAAGTCGAGCGCGAAGCAAACACTGCCGTACCATCCTTTACAGGATCCATTTCGCCGCATTTTCAGGCCCCGATTTGAGAACCTTTGGATAATACCAGAGCGCTGAAATTTTCGTCATCCAGTAAGATATAATAACTTACTTTAAATCCAAAATTTCAAGTCTGTAGGTCATTTAGTTCCGACGTTAAGCGAAAGCAAATTTTCGCATTTTCGACAGACACTCACTCACTCATGACCATCAAAATAGAACTAGTACTTCCCATTAACTCAGAAAGCTGAAATTCGGTACGGAGTTAGGGTTTAATGGCTACATAAAGGGAAAACTATGAAAACTTCGAAAATCGAAGATCTGGAGTACCTGGTGACCCTGCTTAGATAACAAAATCATCAAAATAGAACAAGTACTTCCCATTAACTCACAGAGCTGAAATTTGGTACAGAGTCAGGGTTTAATGGTTACATAAAGGGAAAACTATAATAACTTGGATAATCGAAGATCTGGAGTACCTGGTGACCCTGCTTAGATAACAAAAGAGCCCAGCCAAACTATAAGAGATTGACATACCGCCTTTAAACAATATATATTTAACATGGTGGGCCGCTTCATCCGATGTCAAAAATCGGGGGGCACGGTAGTGCCCCCGCCAAGTCGAGCGCGCTAGGCCAATACAAACAGACATGTTGGTGCACACAAATATTTGTAGGTACTGCCCGGGGATCGAACCCGGAACCCTTGGTGTAGTAGCCGACGTTTCAACCATTACACCCAATGGGTCGTCTAATATTCCTTTCAAGTTTCTACAAAAAGAAGTAAAATCCACCAAAAACATTCTGTAAAAAATCTAGCCAAGTCTCGATGGAGCTGCTTGATTATCTCTAAAAAAGTAATGAAATCAAGACAAAGACGTGCCAAGTCTAAGGTTCCTTACTGCAATTAATTAATTATTATGGTTAATGTTGTGTGACTTGGCCGTTGAACATTCTTTATACGTTAGTGGCTTTATCAAGCCTACAATCGATGGGCTATTGAATCACCGTTTTCCAAGTGGCAAATTTGTACCGTCAATGGGTAGCGGTTCTGGCGACAGATTGGTGCAATGGTGTCATGAAGCACCTAGTTTTGTATCCTTGTGTACTCTTCAACGGCCAAGTCACACAACATCAACCATAATAATTAATTAATTGCAGTAAGGAACCTTAGACTTGGCACGTCTTTGTCTTGATTTCATTACTTTTTAGAGATAATCAAGCAGCTCCATCGAGACTTGGCTAGATTTTTTACAGAATGTTTTTGGTGGGATAGTTATGAAGTAAAATTTAAGTTTGTTAATTTTAAAGAAAAAAAACTAATAAATATTTTTTCAATTACTCCCGAATTTCTTATGATATTCCGTGATATCTCTGATGTTACTGCGCAAGTTATCAAGAAACTATTAGGAATGCCAACAAAATAATATTTTATATGAGTTGTATTCTGTTTTTTCTAGGATTATTGTTTTCTTAACTACTTTAATCTAATATGAGTATATTTTTCTTCCGTACTATTGATGTGCCCTGAATTGTATTTTAATCTGACGTTCTTTAATATTCTTTCAATGTGACTTGTAACTTTGTGAAATTGACTAACTATTGTTATAACTCATTTTGTTAAAAAAAAACAGGATTCCGATCTAGAAATTTCTTGCACGAGTCTTAAATTAAAAAAATACAATACGCAGTAAAAGATTGAAGGCAACTGTTACTTAAATTTTCTCATAACGATAAAATCAAAGAATGTCCCTTTGATTTCGTAGCAATGCTTTTATCTGTCACTTAAACAGTCGTTTAAATGTAACCAAAACCTTCTAAATAAAGCGAAGGAACCCGGGCACAAGTGGTTGTCATACATTTGATTTTCCCCCCATCTCATTACATGACGCTACTCAATTGGCTCACATTGTAAATTGATCCACATTTCCTCTCACGTATGCGTTTCAAAATTCAAATGAAATTAACAATACTCGTAAACTTAATTCTATTTTACTACCAAAGTTTCCTTTAACAATTTCATCTATTTAAGGTTATGCACCATTTTTAGTTCCGTTAAGTAGATGGTGCTGAGAAGTTACACTTGTGTTTTGGTTTTCTGGTTTAAGGTCACCATTGTAACCTTTTGCTACATTTTTAACATCCGCTGCTTCACAGATGCCTTTCCTAATTATTTTATCATTGAGGGGTTTCGGACGGAAATAGCTAAGCCGGTTGTGTGTTGATGCTCGCCAGAGGCGTTTTGGCTTTAGTATGATGCACAAGGAGCAGGTGGAATCTTATTATTTTAAATTTGTTCCCTTAGACCTGTCATCTTAACTTATACCTATTACCGGAGTCATTTTATAAACTAAATGATTTGTGGTGGACTAAACCTTTGACCGATACTCATTTCAATCCTAAATTCATACTTGAATTTGTAATTGATATTTGCTCGTGTATAAAAACCATTTTTATATTCGGTTATCGACATTGTGGCAATATAGAAAGAAATAGAAATTATTTATTGAACAAACAAGAACATCAGACTTATTATTAAATACATTAAACAATACAATTAATACGTAAAACATTATTATGTACAAACGAAGAAAAAACTCACACAATTTTAATAGAACTCAAAGCTACTTTGAACCTAGCAGATTTTGCAAAAGATTGTAATGTATGCGTTTAAGCCTAAAAAGATTCAAATTCATATACATTCAGACTTTATGAAATTGAACTGTCTGAAACAAACACGATCCGCTTACAAAGCTGCACACATCTTGATGCACTTTCACGGGGAAATCTCCAAATTGTTAGAGGGGTAACGCATGACGTCTCCGAAATGCATTTATACCTCAATCCATGTTACACACAGTTGCAACCGCAGGAGAATTCTGAATTTTCACTTTTTTTCTTTATTTATCCAATAGCAAGAAAAAATTTGTTTATTCTAGAATGTGGTCTTTGTTCATTGTATTAATGGTTATGGTAACAGACTTGTACAAGCAGAGTACGTTTTACGGCGGGATAATATTTCATACCGCGGGTAACATCTTGTGACAAAACTAGTTAATCAGTGGCGTGCACAGAGATTAGAGTAGGGTATGCAAAGTGAGTGATATTAATTGCAAAAATAATTTACATTTTTGTCGAATTGAGTGTTGATGACAGCAGATCGCCTAACATTTCAAATCTGTAGTATAGAGGAAACGGGCGAATAAGTGGGAATAATTTAATATGTTGGCGATTTTCCGGGTTATCTGGACGCATAGGGTATGCTCTGCTTATTTTCAAGTATGGAGTGCACGCCACTGATTATACGCCCCCACATGCGGTAATGTTTTTTCAGAACTGTTTACTTTTGTTGGCTGCAGATGGCCTTTACAGCTTTACCGGGCAATTGGCGAGCGCAGATGGCTCTCAGCCTTAAAATTAACACAATGAGCCTAAGGGCGTCCCAGGGACTTGAACCTCGGCTTAGGTGTTGCGAGGCCCCCTCCGAGGGGGGGAGGCTTGGTAGCCTATCCATATGTTTGGGGAGAAAAGCGGCCTGAAAATACATTGTTTCGTGGGGATTTGAACCTGGAAGGCAACAGTCCACATCATTGAGCCACCGACGCTCTCAACTATAAACTTAATGTTACCTTACTCAAAACATAAAAAGGGTCGGCAATTCTTAAGCGCTGTGTGTAAGCTTTGTAATCGCTTCGGGTTCCAGCAATTTTCACGTGGCTACGTTTGAATTTTTGCCGGTTCACTAAAATGCTGTTCACTTTGACGAATCACGTGATTTACTTACTGCAACGAATTGTCAGCTTTTTGTAACCAAGTTTAGCAGATGTGTATAGAATGAAATTAATTTTTTTTGCAATATTGCATTTCAATTTGTAAGTGTATTTGGTTTGATTCCATTAAAGGGACTTTAGGTTTCAAGTATGTATTGGGTATTTTGTATTTATTGCTTTTGAGTTTTATTGCGTTTAAAACTTCATATGAAAAAAAGTAATGCTAAATAAATTCAAGTTTTCAGTAACTTATGACCTTTTTAAACTACTTAGTATCATACTAACGCCTTCCGAATCTAGCATATGTGTTTTCTCCTGAGAGTGAAAAAGATATGAATAAAATGTAAGGCGTTAGATACATTTTGATCAAAATGTTTCTTTTATGTTACGTACGATCCAAATTCCAATGGTACAAATGGCAAAGTGCCAAGTAGACGACCAGTTTGCTCATCTCATAGTAAGTGACACAACAGTTAAAGCCAGGGTTGCCAAACCTCCTACAAATACGAGATTTGGGGTCTTCCATACGTGGTCCGAGGACACTTTCAACTTCGTATAATTTTGTACGAGATTTTGTAATGTGACCATGCTTCAATCCATCAGAACTTGAACTTTTACACACAAAAACCATTGGTCGCATTTAGGCGATCATTGTATGTAGCTATGTCAACCGTACTCCGCGTTAATTGTCTCTAACACAAAGTGATGTTTTTTAGTAAGAAGCTGGCAATTTTTTTATTTTATTTCGTATTTTTAATGATGAAAGCGTGTTTTTAGATGTACGAGGTTCGGAAGTCAAAGTACGAGATTTTTAGCTGCTTATGTACGAGGAATTTTGTTTCGGGGTTGGCAACACTGGTTTAAGCATGCCCATTAACAGTTCGAAAAAATACATGTAGATTGTAATTAATTTCTGTCAAGGCCCAACGTCCTAGACGACAGAGGTTAGGTCACTTATAACAAGCACTTTTCATCATCATTATACGTCCCCACCGAGGGGTACGAGCCAACTTGTAAAGGGTGTATAGGCCTTAGTCATCCACGCGGGCACATTGCGGATTGGCCGACTTTACACACAACCTTTGAATCTCTTCCAGACGTGCGTAGGTTTCCTCGCGATGTTTTCCTTCACCGTTAGTCAAAGTCAAAATCCATTTAATCAGATTCGGCTTACAAAAAACACTTATAAACGTCAAAAATAGAAAATAATACAATAAAAATCACTTAAAATACCAAAATATGAGCGTAAGATCTCCCAACCCGCGGTTTATATACCAATATATGGTCTATATACTTAATAAAATAGTATATGGTCATTTTGAAACTGTAACCAGTTTAGCGCTAGCAGTACGAATGAACACTCACTATATCGTCGAGGTCACTCGATACATAGTTATATGTCAGTTTAAGTATATTTAGATATGTAGGTATATTACAGTTTAAATATATTTACGACAGATAATTCTCCGGGTCGGGAAATGACTCACTCATCGATTCATAATGAGTGATAAAGTTCTCAATAATTGTATACGCGTTGATTGTTCGTATCCGAATACTCACGGTTTGTTCTATTGAACATTGGTAAAGTACTGTCGTGTCACGCACACTGTTATCTTAAAAAACAGTTTGAGAAAACGCGGCGTCGAAGTTTTGTATTAACATTATTATTTTATTATAATTGTATTACAATTAAAAGGGTAATATTTAATTTGTAAGTTTTGTGAATGTTTGTAGAACATTTTGCCTACATATTAAATTTTATTTTAATAAAATAAATAAATAATAAATATCCATCAACGTTTACACAGCGCCATCTAGCGCCAAACTAAGCATTTTAGCTTGTTATATGGTAACTAATCAATGTCGGTGGCTCAATGGTGTGGACTGTCGCCCTCCTACCGGGAGGGCTGAGGTTCAAATCCCGACACGTATCAATATATATGTACGTTATCCGACGCTCTTACGGTGAAGGAAAACATCGTGAGGAAACCTGCGCACGCCTGCGAAGAAATTCAAGGGTTGCGCGTGAAGTTGTCCAACCCGCTCTGGGCCCGCGTGGACGACTAAGGCCTAATAACCCTATACGAGTAAGCTCGTGACTACTGATAAATATACTTATAAACTTTTTTTTGGAAATACATACGTATTATACATAGAGACACCCAGACCAATACAAACAGACATGTTCATGCACACAAATGTTTGTACTGCTCGTGTATCGAACCCGGAACCTTTGGTTTAGTAGCCGACTTCACAACCGTTACCAAATGGTCGTTAATATTAACTTTAAATCGGGTAACAGTTTGAAAAGCCAAAATTGCTTACAACACGTTTATGCGTCATGTGATAAAGATTAAGGTGGGTGAAAAAAATCACACGATGCAAGGAATAGCTATTTGAATAATTAAGATTTGTATTAAGTTGAATGATTTAAGTGGAAAACTCTGGAATTTCACGATGTCGATATCTGGCTGAACAACCCCGTCGGGTATAGTTTAGGCCAACTTCGAGGTGTACTGGTGTACAGGAGTAAAATGAACTACCGTGATAATGTAAACAAAGGTTTATTGTCTGTCAGAGAGACAACGAAACTTTAGCCTTATTATATGCTGGGTCGAACAAACACAATCTTCGACAAATGATAGCGTACAACGTCATCTATTACTTCAATTAGGAAAGTATCAAATTCAAATCATAAATAGAACAAATGGCACTGCGGTGGTACCTATCTAGACGACTCAGACCGAGTCTACCACTAGTAATATAAGAATCGAGTTTACTTTGTGATTATTAAAAATGACTCCTGCAGATACACTTAGTCATCAAAACGAAATATAAATATTACGTCAAAATTCGTAATAAAAAATTGAATATCCTGTGTCAAATTTTTTCTTCAAGGTTACCTTCTTAACATTTTTTTTATTAGAACTTTTATATTTATTTACTCATTTCGAGTGTAAACTACTTATAGCTTAGTACAACTAAACAGAAGCAAATTGTAATTCAAAATCCAAAACCCATTTGGTGTTGCGGTTGAGAGGTCGGCTGCAACACCAAGGTTCCGGGTTCGCTCCCGGCAGTAAAACATTTGTGTGCATGAAATGTCTGTTTGTTATGGTCTGGCGTTGTCTATGTATAATATGTATGTATTTACAAAAAAAAGTATATAAGTATGTTTATCCGTTGTTTAGTACCTACAATACAGGCTTCACGCATAACTTGGGGCTAGATGGCGCTGTGTGAATGTCAGTGGATATTTTTTATTTAAAACCACAGATATAAATGGTAAATAATACCATACAAACAATAAGTCGCGGTTACTATAGAAAACCATTTAAACAAATATTTGCGTCAAGTATTGTTGAGCTTATCAGAGCAAACTCTGCGTTCACCCATCCATAATCCGCCATTGCGAAGCTGCTCGTTTTCATAATAGTAATAAATAATATCCACTGACATTCACACAGCGCCATCTAGCCCAAGTTATGCGTGAAGCCTGTATTATGGGTTCTAAACAACGGATAAATACATATATACATTTTTTGTAAATACATACATATTATACATAGAAAACACCAGACATTACAACAGACATGTTCATGCACAAATGTTTGTACTGCCCGGGGATCGAACCCGGAACCCTTGGTGTTGCACCGACCTCTCAACCGCAACACAAATGGGTCGTCAAATGTTATTATGGGTATTAAATGACGGATAAACATACTTATATACATTTTTTTTCGTAACAATACAAATTATACATAGAAACACCCAGACCATTACAAATAGACATGTTCATGCACCAAATGTGTTTTACTGCCCGGGGATCGAACCGGAACTCTTTGTAGTAACTCAGTACAACGTCGAGTTCCCGATCTAACGTAACTCGAGGTTAGCTTTACTAACAATAAAGTCATCAAAAATCAAAATAAACAACGCATCTAGTTTTCAAAAATGTTATCATTACATTACAGGAAACTGCTATCGAATCATTATGACAGTTTTTGTAGCTCTGATAAATGATGTGAAAGCGAATGCTTGTTAAAATGTTTAAAGGTTATCTCATCACATCTCAGCTCATTAAACGTCCCCCGAGGGGCATGAGGCTACCGTATAGGGTGGATTAGGCCTTAGTCGTCCATGCGGGCCCAGTGCGGAATGACGACTCACACACAACCTTCGAATCTCTTCGCAGGCGTGCATGAAGGTTTCCTCACGATGTTTCCTTCACCGTAAGAGCGTCGGATTACGTACATTTATTTTCGAAATTCGAAAACACATTGGTACGTGTCGGAATGAACCTTAGCCTCCTGGTAGGAAGGCCACACCATTGAGCCACCGACGCTCAAAAAAAGGTTCTGTAATGTATTTAAATTTAATTATTGTTTCAGATTACTGCTCGATAGGTTGACCCCTGATAACAATTGATATTACACTGTCGCTAATTATAACCCGCGACAAACGACAAGCGGCTTAGACATATAATTTATATATATATATTGGCATTTATAAGTTTTATCTATCTATTTAACTTATCGCAGTCCACAGCTGGACATAGGCTTCCCCCATTTTGCGCCAGATATCCGGGTCCTCGCTTTTTTCATAAGTTCATGTTTTGAATAAATAATCCTTTTTAATATTCAAAAGTTTCTGTTTTTCATTTCACTGTCCGTCGCTTATACGCGATACACAGTTTATTTCTTACTTGTGAGCTTGTGAAATAAATAGTTAAGTCACGGTGCACTACCTCTAAAGATCTTTTTGGGGAAAACAAATAATGCTTGACATTATGTCATGTTCCTGACTAAGGATTTTTCGCATCAAGAGGTAGCTGTCTTACAGCTCTCACTCAAAATGTCCACTGCAAAAGTCTGCCTATCGCGACAGTCGGACAGATTTTTCATTCATAATCACGTCACTCGCTACATGTCATAATGACGTAGTAGTTGGCTCGTGCTTTTGTACTCTTTTTAATTTAAATGAAGAATTTTAAGTTCTATATTATAAATAACTAAACTATAGGTGTGTCAAATGAAGAAAAAATATTTATTTGAGAATATTTCACATAAATATTAAGAACTCTCCATAAAAGGTTCCCCTGTGTTTATGAGAGACAGCGTCCTCGTACGCTTACACTAAAGAACGTGCTATGTACATACACAGTTATATTTATATTATAGTAATATTTATATTATAGTATATATATATATATATATATATATATATATATATATATATATATATATATATATATATAATATATATATATATATATATATATATATATATATATCATATATACCAGTTAGTATATTGTTTATGTAAAGCTTCTACAGTACATAATTGCCACCGATACGTTAGAAGACTGCCTCGTTCAATATTGAGCCCATAACTTTGCAACAACAAATGTACTATGGTAGAAGAAAAACTTTCGATTGAGTTTATTACTACGCATACAATCAACATTATCTTTATTTTGTCGGCAAATCTAAGGCTAACTTACATACATGATTTGAAATCGCAAGTCGATATTAGTCATAAAATATTACGCGGGTAGTAAATTAACGTAGTTGACACAGTACTAATTGATCTGTGAAACTGTCAAGAATGCGTAACACTTGTCTCGTCAGCAACACAAAGTAGTGATTCACACTATTGTTTATAAATAATGCTTATCGGGTGCGAGCTCAGTCTTTACGCTGATATCACGACGTTAACAGTCATATAGGGTTACACAAGTTATTAAATTAAAAAAAAGTATAAACAAAGACAAATTAAAAAAGAACCTCATTAAAAATAAGAACAAGCTAATAAAACTCACTGTAAACAACGAACCCTAAAAAGGAACTTAATCAAAAGTGAGAACGTTTAAAAAAACAATCGTGTTTAGAAGTAGGAAGAACAAAATAACAGTGTAACATTTTTTGATTTGAAAAAGGAACACTAAATAAATTGTGAATTAAGAACTTTTAGTGTCTCAAAAAGAAAAAAAAAAGGTACAAAAACAATAAAAAATCAAAGATCATTATTGCAAAATAAAAACAATGACATTGTTGAAATATTTTTGTTTGTGTGTGCTAATTGTTAATGATGTAATGACAAGTGATGTGTTTCATACAAATAGTAAAGTTACGTTTTACCCCGATGTCGTGTCGGATTATTTTGGTTATGCGATTCTGCTTAGCGATATGGGGTAAGTTAAATATTATTAATGATGCTAGTTTTATTTTGATTTTCAAATATTTATATGGACTTCTTATTTTATTATTGTGATGTACATGCAAAACACTGATATTAATTAATTACTTTATTTGAAAATGATAACATAAATATATTTGAGCGTCGGTGGCTCAATGGTATGGAGAGAGAGAGAGAGAGAGAGAGCCTTCCTACCGGGAGGGCTGAGGTTCAAATCCTGTCACGTACCAATATGTTTTCGAATTTTCGAAAATATAGGTATGTACGTTATCCGACGCTCTTACGGTGAAGGAAAATATCGCGAGGAAACCTTCATGCACGCCTGCGAAGAGATTCGAAGGTTGTGTGTGAAGTCGTCCAATCCGCACTGGGCCCGCGTGGACGACTATGGCATCATATAATGAGCTGATGATGATGATATATTTGACGATTAGTAAATTACAATCTTAGTATACATGCCAATACAGTTTAATTAAATTACTCGTATAATGTGCTTTATTGATATGAAATTACTTATATATATTTTTTTATGTTATAAGTGTACAGGACGGTCTGGACGCTCACCTGATGGTAAGTGATACGCCAGACCATGACAGAGCGGTATTAAAGGAGACCAACAACTGACAGACAGTTATTATCTTCCATCAATGCCGCACTGCGCCCGACACCCGAGACAACAGATGTTAGGTCTCTTATACCTGGTAATTTCACTAGCTACAGTGCCCTCATCCCGAAACACAAAAGTGTATAACACTCCTGTTTCACGGGATGATATCTGGCACTGCGGCGATACCTACCTAGACGACTCAGTATCGAGTCTACCATCTAGTAAATAAATAAATAATAATAATAAATAATATATTGAATTAGGATAAAAATTGGATATTCACAGTCATTCTCATTAGGTACGTAATCTAAATTTATTACGAGTAACTTTATTTCATATCACAAATTATAGTTTTGGCCCCAATGATATTCTGTATAAATAAAGGTAGATACGCCACCTGTGCCTTAAAAACGAACCGCTAAAGAGAATACATAGGGAATACAGTTGTAGGCAAATGTACGCTCATTCGAAATAAATGTGTTTGTGTGCTGTCACTGCATTCGAAACACTTTTTCAGTTGCTTTGTGAGCATATCACGAATCTATACTTGTCTTTTACATTGTTTGGCCCATAACGATAGCTCATCCGAAAAATATTTCGCCCTCGGATGATTACTAATATAATTAAACTTAATTACCTAATTAGGTTTTACTACATTATTACATAACAACCACAGATTATATAACACTGTACGAGTTAAACTGACCGACAAATATTATCAGTTAAATTTAGCTACAGTTACTGGGCTGTTAAATTAACTTAGGAGTCTTAACATATAATTATGGGACTCAAAGTCCTTAAATATGATCACGGGACCCTAATTACGTCCTAATGAAATAACGTGACCCAAATTAACATCTTGTCGGTCTATTCTTCTATGAAACGTTTAAAATTTTCTGGTTACTAAGACACAGAGGGTGTAGACTGTTGCCTTGGTTTTGATGGCTGCAGGTTCAAATCCCGGCACGAAATTATATGTACGTTATCCGACGCTCTTACGGTGAAAGAAAATAAAGTGAGATAACCTGCGCACGCCTGCGAAAAGATTCAAGGTTATGCGGCCAATCCGCACTGAGGCGCAGCCACTAAGGCCTATACACCCTTTAGGTAGGCTCATGCCCCTCGGTGGGGACGTTTAATGGGCTGATGAAAATGAAGACACTATTCTCGTTAAAGTATATCCTTGAGTTTACACTATTTTTAAGCATTGATTCTAAATCGATTATTTATAAAAAAGTGGTCATAGGATTTATAAAAAAGTGGTAATCGGTCGGAAGAATTTGGAAGTGGGGAGGATATCCCACAGCACTGTATGTTACAGATTAAAAGGCTAAAAGCTTTAAAATAGTTTGTAATAGTTCACGCGTGTCGGCTCCCCATCTTCGCCAATACCTGTCTTCGCCGTATTCTCGGGGTAGTTTTGGCTTTTTTTTTTAGAAAATCTCCATCATTGATCTGTGGTAACGAACGTACCGTAGTGTCACATATCTTCCCGTGAAATAGAAGTGTTTTGCACTTTTGTGTTTCGGTATGAGTGCACTACCTAACATCTGCTGCCTCGAGTGTCGTGCACAGTGCAGCAATGACAAATAGTAACTGTTTGTCGGTTGTTGGTCTCAATCCATGCCAAACTGTCGTATCACTTACCATCATGAGAGCGTCCTGGCCGTCCTGTACACTTTGCAACATAATAATAATACAATTTCAGCACTAAACCTTCTCCTGAATGCAACAAATACATTTTTGAAAACCGCATCGAAATTGCTTCAGCCAAACGCGAGATAATCGCGAACAAACATACATACAAACAGGCAATCTGAGAACCTCCTTTTTTGAAGTCTGTTAAAAACATACAGAAGTCAATGTATGCATCGCTATCCAATCAACACGAGGTTTGAAGTCAGTTATTAATTCCAGACTTCACGTAGGCGCCCCAAAAGCGAAGAGCAGATCCGTGAAGAAGTCATCGCCTGGTGCCGTGTTCTCATGCCCTCTGGACTATCTCGACACTAGCAATGTGACTTGTCATCCTTTGAGTAAGTAATGTTTTTATACCCAGCTGTGGAACAACCTGCGACATGTAATTATCTATCTAACTATATCGACGACCCATTTAGTGTTGCGGTTGAGCAACACTAGTCGACTGCAACACCAAAGCTTCCGGGTTCGCACATTTAAAGTACACACATTTGTGTGCATGAGCATGTCTGTTTGTAATGGTTTAGGTGTTTTCTATGTATAATATGTATGTATTTACAAAAAAAATGTATATAAGTATGTTTATCCCTTGTTTAGTACCCATAATTCAGGCTTCACGCTTAACTTTGGGCTAGATGGCGCTGTGTGAATGTCAGTGGATATTTATTTTTTATTTTATTTATCTATCTATTAAACATATCACAGTCCACAGCTGGACATAGGTCTTCCCCATTTTGCGCCAGATATCCCGGTCCTCCGCTTTTCTCATCAAGCATCCACCAGTGACTTTTCGCAAGTCGGTCCATCGGGCCAGAGGGCGTCCTACGCTACGCTTGCCGAGACAACGTTTTATAATATTAAAATCAAATAACATTTTCATTTCAGATCGCAATGTGAGGAGTTACGTGCCATATGACTTTTTCAAAAATGACATGTGGTTTGGCGCCACCATGGCTGCCATTCCAGATGGAAAACTATTGGTAAATTTCAATATAGTCGCCTTCCACTATAGTTCACAGTTGAGCGTCGGTGATTCATTGGTGTGAACTGCATCCTTCCGATCTGAAGGATGCAGTTTCAATTCCAATGTCTTTTCGAATTTTTGAAATTATATGTACGTTTATCCGACGGTCTTACGATGAAGAAAAATATCGTGAGGAAACCTGCATACGCCTAAGTACGATGAAATTCAAAGGTTTGAATCGTCCAATACGCACTGGGCCTGTGTGGACGACAGTCATTTCAAATCCATTTTTTTTAATTGTTCTTGACTGTGCTATTCGTGTACCTATTTTAAGTCAATAAATGATGCAAGCTCAGCTCACTGAGAGCTTAATGTGCTTTTCTGAAAAAAAGTATTTCTTATTAATGTATTTTTTACAGGTATGCGCGCCGCGGATTACAACGCCTTACCAGGATAAACATTTACTGGCAAATGGAGCGTGTTATGTGCACGGGAGAAACCGGGAGATGTTGTTACAGCCGCTCAGGGATTCCAGTAAGTGGATGCTGAAATTTAACCAAAAATGTACTAGTACACTGATGGCTTCATTCGCGTTTGCGCGGAGAGCCTTTTTGAGCTCTGCTTTTCTATTTACTTTCTGAATTTGACCTTGTCATAAAAAGTTAGATTTGGTGAAAATTAGTTGGTAACGAAGCATATTCTGATAGAATGATGCCTGCCAAAGATTATTTAATTATGCATTTTTGTTGTAACTTTGTAGTTACTATGTTACGTCGGTTGCTCAGTGGCATAGATTTAGAATTAGCGCGCTACGCTTACCTCAGTGGTATGGACTGTTGCCCTCCTACTGGGAGGTCTGAGGTTCAAATCCCGCTACGTACCAGTGTGTTTACGAATTTTAAATATATGTACGTTATCCGACGCTTTTACGGTGAGTGAAGGAAAACATCGTGAGGAAACTTACGCACGCCTGCGAAGTGATTCAAAGGTTGTGCGTGAGTCATCCAACCCGCCCTGGGCCCGCGTGGAGGACTAAGGCCTAATCACCCTATACAGGTAGGCTCGTGCCCCTCGGTGGGGACGTTTAATGAGCTGATGATGATGAAGTTAGGTTTTATTTATGGTGAGAATAATGTGTCTAAGTAGTAGTAAATTATGTAATAGGAAGTAAGTACTGCTCATATAAAGCTGGATTCTTTCTCCAAATCCATCTTCTAAGCTTTTTGGTTCGTATAAAAGTACTAGGAGAGCATAAATTGTCAACAGGTTATGAGAAATACATCTTTAACTAGGACGTTTGTTGACAGCTCGTTACGCCTTCAGAACCGACGGCAGCAGAAAGGAGTACGGCGAGTACGGGACACATCTCAATTATTTCGCGTACGGCCAGGCCGGGTTATCCGTGACTTACACGAAGGATGACAAAGTAGTGATCGGTGCACCAGGAGTACTGCAATGGACGGGTAATGATTCAAACATACAATGCCTTATTCATTTACCTATATTGAAACAACATATTTTTCTTTATACATTTGAATATATACTGATATATACGATACTGCGGGTAATACCGCGAGGAACAGCTATTTAAAGAAAGAAAGAAAGAAAACATTTATTGAATAAATATAAATAACGTGTTCAAAAAATTTGCAGTCCTTGCAGTTCCCGCAACCTAGGGGGCATTGAAGATGACCTTTGGTATATTACTCTTTCTTTTAACCATGGAAACTGGAAGGACTGTAGTTTTATTTGATGGCGAGTAGCCGAATTGTGGCAGTTTTAATAAAAAATGACTCCCTAAAATATCTCTTTTTTTTTCGATATTTTTTTAATTTTAAAAATGTATCCAACGTATTTAAAAAATTTAATACCATACGATCTGCTGTTATATTCTTAATCTCACTATACTAAATAGGCTTACTTGCATATTTTCGGAGATATTGCGAAATTGATGCGAACCCTGAAAACGAACGTATAGACTTCGTCGATCTTCAATGTCAAAAAATTATCAGTCTAGCAAAACACCCATGGTAAGCAGCATCTATATTTAATATTACTAATAACTAACTTTTATATTTGCAGGTGCCGTAGTGAACTATAAACACTTTCCGCATAACTATACTTTCAATAAGTTGCCCTCGACCAATCCGTATTATACAAAGGACTTGGGACCCGATGATTATTTTGGTAAGGAAAATAATATCATGAATGCAACACAAAGCAGAGCTTGTAGAATGTGAGCAAAATAACTATACAATGTATTATGTTTTGGTGAATACATACTTTTTAAACATAGACCCATTTGGTGTTGCGGTTGAGAGGTCGACTGATCTTCGGTTCGATCCCCGGGCAGTACAAACATGTGTGCATGAACATGTCTGTTTGTAATGATCTGGGTGTTTTCTATGTATAATATGTATGTATTAACAAAAAAAAATTATATAAGTATGTTTATCCGTTGTTTAGTACCCATAATACAGGCTTCACGCTTAACTTGGGGCTAGATGGCGCTGTGTGAATGTCAGTGGATATTTATTATTATTATAGGAAACATTTATCATAGGAAACATTCAGGCTACAAGTAGACCATAATATAAGTAAACAAGTTCACACATTTGTACTGCAATAAGCGTTAGATAACCAATCTAAAATCAGGATTTGATTTTTTAAGCTGGGAGCAACCGTCTAAATCGCATAATGACCTTCCGCTTAGTAAAGTTTCGGCGATCAGTAGACATCGCGTTATAATATTTTACTAATAATAAATAAATATAATTATTAATAAATAAATAAATTCGGCTCAAAATAATGTTAAGCTGAAATTTGAGAGGTCATAAGATGATTCATTGCAGGATACAGCGTGGAGTCTGGTATTTTCGAAAAAAATGGTTCTGTTCTTTACGTGGCTGGTGCACCAAGATCTAAAAGAGGATATGGTCAAGTATGTTTAAATATATAGATATAACGCTATTTGACTGTCCTGGACTAAAAAATAATACCTTTCACTTATTACTAACTTTGTAGTCCACAAGTTTTATTTTATTTTTATTTGATTTCAATATAATATGGATTTTAATTCGAAATAAATTACTTCACTGATTGATTGAAGCACTCTTCATAACGTAGTCTTTGTGGCTAATTTTCTCGTCTATTTCTCTCGGCCATGCAGTAAAGAAATGCTTTTATATAAATCATCATCATCATCAGCCTACAACGGCCCACTGCAGGGAACAGGCCTTCGCACAGCATAGCTTTGAGTAAATTGGGTCGTCACCCACCACGCGGACGCAATCCGTTCATTTAAGATTTGAGATTTTATTAAGATTTATTTATTTTTCGTAATAAAGACAAACGACACAATACACTATTCCACACATCATTACACTGCAATATTAAATCACTAGTACTTTTTATGGAACAATTTATATACAAGTTACCACTTATCAACTAAAATAGATTTTACTGTACAATCAACTATCATGTTCCACTCAAACTATCAATCACTAGGTGTTGTATTGACGGTATACCCACAAAGTTCTTTACCTCCCGTGCTAGCCCGAGGACTGTGTGACGGCAAGGCAAGATTCTCGTCGTAGTATAACCAACTGTATTATAAGTTGTACAATGTACAATAATACAATGGAGCGTCGGTGGCTTAATGATGTGAACTGTTGCCCTCCTACCGGGAGGGCTGAGGTTCAAATCCCGCCACGTACCAATGCGTTTTCGAATTTCCGAAATTATATGTACGTTATCCGACGCTCTTACGGTGAAGGAAACGTCGTGAGGAAACCTTCACGCCCGCCTGCGAAGAGATTCAAAGGTTGTGCGGGAAGTCGTCCAACCGGCACTGAACCCGCGTGGACAACTAAGGCCTAATCACCCTATACGGGTAGGCTCGTGCCCCGCGATGGGGACGTTTAAAGCGCTGATGATGATGATGAATATACAATTTAAATAAACTATTCTTCTTCTCAGCCGTACACTCTTGTCAGAGTGGTCGTGGTTATGTCTCGGTCAGTGTTTGTAGTATGACTCTCGTTATGTGTCGCCATGCATCTTTATTCTTGGCGGAGTGCGAGCACTCGTTTATACTTTTTTCGTGTTGGACTTGATGAGATCTGTCCATGTAGTCGGAGTGCGCCCACGAGGTCGTTTGCCTTCAACTTGGCCTTGAATAACCAATCTGTTATTATTATTAACTATTAATAAATATTAATAGTCTATCCGCTGATTACCTCAAAGAAAGGAAATTTCATGCTTCGAAGGGCACGTAATCGCACGGTCTCGAACACTTAGTGCGGTAGTTGTAAACAGCCAATCAGCATTGGGCCCGCGTGGTGGGTTAAGACCTAATCGCCCCAACACATTTCGAGGCCTGTTCCTTATATTTAATTATAAACTGATTATAAAGTTCCACATGATTTAAGTTCTCGGCGTTTCATGTTTGTTTTTTTAAAAACTAATGACATTCTTATACATAAGTTCTTTATAGTGGCTTAGTTTTAGTCACTCATTTAATAATAATCTTATTCTTATAACTATCTATCAGTTGTTGGTCTCCCTTAAAGCCGCTCTGTCATGGTTAGGCGTATCACGTACCATCAGGTGAGCGTCCTGACCATCCTGCTCACGTCGTAACATAAATAAACTACCCATGTAGTGTATCGATTGAGTCGTCGACTGCTACACTAAGGGTTCCGGGTTCAATCCCCGGGCAGTACAAACATTTGTGTGCATGAACATATCTGTTTGTAATGATCTGGGTGTTTTCTATACATAATATGTAAGTATTTACAAAAATATATATATAAGTATGTTAATTAGTTGTTTAGTACCCATAATACAGGTTTCACGCTTAACTTGGAGCTAGGTGACGCTGTGTGAATGACAGTAGATATTTATTATTATTATTTACACCAGGTACTCGTATTCAAGCCAAGCATTCGTGAGATGGACCCCTTAGACATTAAGGTGAAGTTGGTCGGCTCGCAGTTAGGTGCATACTTCGGTTCTGCAATCTGCACATTGGATATGAATGGAGACGGTCTCAGTGATTTGCTGGTTGGTGCCCCTAACTTCGCCATCAGATCCGATGGAGAAATCACTTACGATCAGGGAGCTGTTTTTGTGTATATTAATGAGAAAACGGTTAGTATTTTTATATTGATTGAAGTTAGGTTATTTATAAGGCTCTTTAGTCAACTCATCTCGCTTCCAACTTATCCAGCGGGATGAGTAGGTACTTCCAATTGGCTCCGATTTACCGACATGCAACAGGACGCTGGTAGATGGTTGAGAAATAGGAGGAGATTTAGAAATTGAACACAAGAAAATGTACGTAACAGAGAAAAATATTAGAGCAACAATTTTTAACTATAAACACATTCTTTTGTGTAATACTAAAATAATTATGTTTCATATTTTTTATATAATGCATATCTTTTGTAGGAATCCGGTTTCGTTTTGGAAGACATGGGAATGATCAAAGGTTCTATGAGCAGTGGAGCTCGTTTTGGGAGCACCATCGCTGATTTAGGCGATATTAATGGAGATGGTTTTGCTGGTAATCATAAATTCATATAAACATATTATTTACAACGGTCTACACATCGTTATATATCCCCAATTTAATATTTTACATTGTGTATATAATTAACAAAATATAGACATAATAATATGTACATATCCTACTCGACACACGTACCTACTTATTTTAATATTAATTTTATTTTTATTTTCTCCATAAACGACATCACATTACAATAAATCCAAAATTATGTCATAAAAAGGTACAATTTAGTCATTAATGGAAAACTGGTGCCTTTTTAGGTTCGAAGACCCGTGGTACAGGTCACCAGGCCCCTATAGTTTATACTGAAACATTATTACAAATATTATTATTTCAGAAACTTTAAACTCAAAAATCAAATATACAACGTATAACATATACAGTAGAACGTTATATCGTACATTGCACGTTTAGTGTGTGTGTGTGTGTTTTGCGTACAAGTTTGTCCTCGTGAGTGCATGACAGTGAGACTTTGTGATTTTTTTTTCACCAAAGTGCGGAGGTATTTACAAGTTTATTTTTACATGTCCATTTATTGTTAACATAAATTAATAATTGTTTTTGAAATTTGTTTTAAAGAAATGGGCCTCGGTTCCATATTGCCTAAGAACCATTCTAAGTATGAACAATTGTCTCACTGTTAAAACTTCACTTATTTTGTACTGATCTTCAGTAGGGAACTTATATACTTGTTTGTAAATTGATATGTAATAATGCCATCATCGCAATGAATCAGTAAATTTACCAAACTTTTCTCAGGTAAGAACCGAAAAGAAATTGCGACACTGGGACTGCCTATAAACTTGGCGGCTTGTCCAGTCTAATGTATATTCGGATGTCTGTGGCAGCCACAGTGACAGCTTTCTATTGTATGAGACTGGTTCATGCACAAAAATGTTTGCACGGCACATGGATCGAACCCGGAACCCTTGATGTCGTAGCCAAGGTCGTTAACCATTACACAACATGGGTCGTCATGATTATTTATACATTCCAGAGGTAGCTGTAGGAGCTCCGTGGGAGAATGACGGGCTTGGTGTTGTGTATATTTATAAAGGAACAGGTCGAGGTCTGAGTTCAAGGTACATTCAGAGAATCCACGCCGAAGGTGCGAGGAGCTTCGGCATGTCCATTGCTAAGGGATACGACGTGGATAAAAATAATTGCAATGGTAGGTTGCTTTTACTAATATTTTAAGGACAAAGATTTGTTTCAGCATCAATCAGCTCATTAAACGTCCCCACCGAGGGGCACGAGCCTACTCGTATAGGGTGATTAAGCCTTAGTCGTCCACGCAGTCGCAATGTAGATTGGTGGACTTCACGCATAACCTTGGAATCTCTTGGCAGGCGTGCGCATGTTTCCTCACGATGTTTTACTTCAACGAAAGAGCGTCGTATAACGTACATGTAATTTTGAAATTCGAAAACATTGGTACGTGGCGGGTTTTGAACCTGCGCCCTCCCGATTGGTAGGCAACAGTCTACACCATTGAGCCGCCGACGCTTAAGCTCCGTTTAGACCCAATCGAAAAATAAATATTTTGCAATGGATGTAAGAGTGTTATTGAATACACAAAACTGTAAATAATTGCAAACACTACAAAAACCGAGCAAGACTTATTGCTATAATATATTCTTCTAGACAACTAAGAGCAAGCCCATCATAAATAAAAAAAAAATACTTTGGGGTAAGGTCAGTGGAGCGTCATGGAGCGTCGGTGGCTCAATGGTGTGGACTGTCGCCTTCCTACCGGGAGGGCCGAGGTTCAAATCCCGCCACGTACCAATGTGTTTTCGAATTTTCGAAAATATATGTACGTTATCCGACGCTCTTACGGTGAAGGAAAACATCGTGAGGAAACCTTCATGCACGCCTGCGAAGAGATTCGAAGGTTGTGTGTGAAGTCGTCCAATCCGCACTGAGCCCGCGTGGACGACTAAGGCCTAATCACCCTATACGGGTAGGCTCGTGCCCCTCGGTGGGGACGTTTAATGAGCTGATGGTGATGAAGGTCAGTGGCGTGCACAGAGATTATGAGTAGGGTATGCAGAGTGAGTGACTAGTCATAAAAACAATAAATAATAATTATTTTTGTCAAATTGAGTGCTATTGATTATAGCAGATCGCCTATGCTTTCAAATATGTAGAGAAAAACAGGCGAATAACTGGGAATCTTTTAATATGTTGGCGATTTTCCGGGTTGTCTGGACGCACATGGTACGCACTGCTCATTCGCATATATGGAGTACACGCCACTGGATAAGATATTAGGTGCCTAATAGAAAAACCGTAACTTATAGAACGCCGTACTTATGTCATCAAATCCAATGCATGATAGAATTGATGATTGACAATAAATGACGTCATATATGTCCAGTCATCGCATGCACAAATCAAGAACTGACTAAGCGTTCGAACATTCCGGATGTAAATGTATGCATTTATGCAGCCGCAAATACCTTTATTTGTAGTTTATAATTTAATACAAAAAATGACATAAAGTGTTTTCTTGAAAAAAATTTAGTCATTTATATGGTAATGAGTAGAGAACTGTCTTTTGAGCAAACTAATAAATATAATGAAAATCATATTATTACCCTTAAATAAATTTTAAAGATCTATTCATTATATTTATATGCATTATACGTGTTATAATACATGTGGGTTATTTTATAAAATCGGGTTACATTTAAAGTATTTTTTTTTATTTTTTCAAGATTCTTGTGAAAATCTTAATGTGATTCACAGAATGCTTATTATATATGAATTTAATTAATTTATTAATGCTTATTATACCTATAAAGTTTCAATAGTATACTTAGTTCAAAAAGTTTCAGCGAAAAGTGGCTATGACATAAAAATGGTCACACAGACGGACAAGAAAAATCATATCTTTTAGAGTTCCGTCATTGACATTTAGCTACGGAACCTTTAAAATGGGATTTAATTTTAACAGATATAGCAATAGGCGCTCACAAGAGTGGCACAGCGTACATATACCGAAGCGTGCCAACAATTCAAGTACTGTCGGCGATAAAAGTGCCCGACGCTAAATCTCTGAGGAAAGACGCCAGCAACTTTACAGCACTTTTCTGCGTAACTGTCCCGCCTAACAGGAGGTGGCCTGATGCACAAATTGGTAAGATATTTGTAATTTCGGTAAGGTCTATTTTAAGCTAAGAAAGTCTAGTTATTTGTTATGATGTATTGCAATGGGTAACTAAATGAGACACGTATTGAGTGCGTACTTCATGTAATGTTAATCTTTAATCTAATAACTTACAGCTACTTAAATACTAACTTAATACATATGTGTGAGGGAGGCCGTCTATACACACTACACCTCCCCCGTGATTTGAAAAAAAAGCTTAGATTATCCGAAGCTGTTTTTTTACATTACAAAATTTTACGGAAAAGCAATAATTTGACAATGTTATTATAATTTTTAAAATTACAATCATTACTTAGTTACCTGAATATAATTGTATAAACATAACAATTATAATGATTGGTATTTTAGGAAAAAAATCATCTCGGATTCAATCCAATTATATAAAAAAATATATGATTTTACATGGAGATACCTACAGTAAATATACCTAACTCAATTTTATTCACAAATAACAATCACCATACCTAAATTTGCCAATTTCATAAAATTCAATTTCACTTTAGGTACTTCCATATTTTGATAAACAAACAATTTAATATCTAAAACCGATACAATTACGATTCATTTTATTTCTAACTATAATATTTCATACATAAATAGGTTCAGCAGACAGGTCCCTCTACTTACATTCCAATGTATAATAACAGATTCCTTTACAAAAATCTTTTATGAATATAATAAATGGGTGTAAACAAAAAAAATATCTACCAGTTACTTAGTATGTATGTATAAAAATCACACTGATTGTGACTTAAAATTTCACACATTAAAAAAACGCATCTTCCTTACCGACCATTTCAATTTCTCTATTAACCTTTTAAATACAATTTCAATCAGAACTTTTCTACTCTTTAAAATAACACATTTCTTTCTATTTTTCCTCCATAAAACATTCTGGGCACAACAGACTTATCACAATATTTTTTTTATTCTCATTCTTGGTACATTTTACCTCATTTGGGTAATATTCACTCTTGGGCCTGCAGGTCCCTTTATAAAATTATTTGGTACATTTTGTTTCTTTTCACATTCTAATCATTATGCAATATACACTACTGCTCCACGCAGCTTTATTCGTAGGGGCATATTTTAAGATCAAAGATCTCCAACTATTTTCACGGAGAGAAGCTCGTCTACACCATGATCAAATAAAGGATCTGTCACCCTATATTGTACCTTGTACCATTATAACATTCATATTATAACTTTTCTTCAATCAATACTTCTTAATTTCTTATTTATTTTCCATAACCACTCATTATCATATTAAAAGGTGTTTGCTTTGCTTAAAAGGTGACTTCGACCTTAATTAATAAAATGTAAACTTTCTTTGAATGAAAATAAACATTTTTGATTTTGATTTTTGAAATAGTATAAATGATTTATTTTACATTTGGGTGATCAGTCCAATTGCATCATAAATATACATTTAACTAAAAAAACCTAACATTCAACAAAACCTTTCATCTAAACATCAAACCTACAATAACCATTATCTTTCTTTATCATTATTCAATCGTGCCTATTTAACATTAAAAACTTTTAGATTCAAACGATATCATTAGTCATTTCAATTACTATTCACTCTGCATTTAAAATTACAACACACTTATTTTAAACATTACCAAGATATCATTCGGTGTTACACTATATAGAATTACATTTCAAAGAATTCACAGTCATCACAGTGTTGTTATTGAACTCTAATATTACAGTATGCACCGCTGCTGTTGGTAACCAGACACATTGGAACAAATAACGCTGATTTAATAAACATAATGTATCTGGGAATGCACACTGCATGTTAACTACCTAAGCAAATATCTAAGTTCTAATACTTTATAATGTTATCAATAACGTTTATATGAAAATAAAATATATTGATTGAAAGTTTTAATTTTAGATACAACCAAAAATTCCAATTAGAAAATAAACTTTTAAACTTTCAAATTGGGTGAATAGATTAATTGCTTTAAATTACGATAAAATGACAACAATTCGTATCTACTTATTAAAAATTTAAATTTTAACCATACACTTCTTGCATTTTGATTACAAAATTATTTTCAACAGATTGTAAAAAAATAACATTTTACTCACCAGATTGTTTGATCAAATTTCAATTACTAAAAATATATAATAGTGATTCTTGACCTGTCCGCTTACCTTATTAAACCTTACCGTGTACATTGTTATTAACAAAAGAAAAGAGAAATATTAGAAGTTTGAGGTTCTTCTTAATAAGACCTCAATTTAATATATCTATTTCAAATTCCCATAGAGATAAATATAAAAAAGACTAAGGTAAAAACACATCACTGCACTAAGTTTATTGTTTTCTTTTCACACAAAGATCTTCATTTTACCTGCCGGTTTCGTCCAAAAAACTGCCCACCTTTAGCTGCTAAAACCTTTGACTTCGTCTCCCCCGGCAGCCAGCAGATCGCCACATCCGACAGGAACATCTCCCGGCAGCCAGCATCTCCACAACATCTGACTCGAACATCACCCGGCTGCCAGCAATCTTCATTCTTCATATTACGGCAGCCCACATTTCGCCATGTATTCTCTTCATTTCGCCTTATATTTTTTTATCAAATCTCTGAACTCTTTCGCACAGCACTGCCAACAGGCAGCACTGGCAGGGTCGCCATGCAATGGGTAACTAAATGAGACAGAATGAAACTATGTGTTCGGTGTGTACTCCGAGTATATTGTATATCAAATAACTTACAACTATGCTATATATAACTTATGTCTATGTGTGAGGGAGGTTGTTTACACACACTACAGTAGGCAAATGATTGTCTAAACGGTTCAACTGATGATAATAATTATAATCAATTATTGATAAAGGATATCCAGCAGACTAGTTTTAGAGTGGAGACCGCGTCTCGGCTAGCGTAGCGTGGTGGAGGCTGGATGAGGAAAGCGAAGGACCGGGATATCTAGCGCTAAATAGGGGAGACCTATGTCCAGCAGAGAACTGCCATAGGTTGAAGAGAGAGATTGATTGGCACCCTATAGACCTTTAACTCCGGAGACGAGGAGAAGAAACAAGTGCGTTAGGCTAAGGTTTGGAACCTTAAAAAGAGGAAATGACTTCACTCTAGCCAAGCGGGTCAGTCATGAATCTAACACACTTTTGTTTGTGTGCGTGCGTACGTGTGTGCGTTTTACACAATTACGCTTTGATTCCTCAACACACAGTTTTTTGTGTGTGTTTGTGAATGTGTGCGTATGTGCGTGTTGTGCGTTTAACACAATTACGCTTTCATTTCTCAACACACAGTAAATCGCTTTTCAGTTAAAATCCCTTAAACGGAGACCTGCCCAGCTATGGGTATCGGTATTCGATAGAACCTATGGAAACCTTTGCTCACCGCGGGCCGGAGACACCAGAGAGACAATCCTGAAGCACCAAGTTATGGAACAGCGGAAACCTGTACCACAAACAATGAGGAGTGATGATGCTTGGGTGCCGGGTATGGTTTTATACCATTGATATTCTGTATATATAAAGGTAGATACGCCACCCGTGCCTCAAAAACGAACCGCTAAAGAGAATACAGTTGTATATTATTTGTTTAGGTTAGGTTAGGTTAGGAAACATGTATATGTAGCACACAATACATATTTTGCTGTCGCTGAATTTGGAACACTTTTTCCATTATTTTGTGAGCATATCACGAATCTATACTTTTTATATCATTGTTTATTAAATAGGAAATTAGTTACCCAGATCAATGTCAGACATATATAAACAATTTTACAAGTGGTTGACTCGGTACTGAGTCGTCTAGGTTGGTACCACCGCAGTGCTAGACAGGCAGAGACTGCATAGTGAAATACATGAAGTCACTTTATGCGATGTATACTAGTTTGGTTGGAACATTGCAGGCAGTACCTTGATTGTCTGTAAGGCAGGGATTTGAACCCGGAATCCTTAAGGTCATAAATTTCTCAACCATTACATAATAATCTGATAAGCAATCTGCAATAAGCAGATTAAGAGTCAGCCCCAATAGCATCCTAAAGACATTGACAGACCGACTCACGTCGCTCATGTGGCAGTACTTTATGAGAAGGGTACGTACCCTTCCCGTAAATAATGTAAATAAATTAAAATGTTTGTACATTAATAATTTTGAGTAACTTCTAACCCATATGGATGTATTAAGTTGTCCGAAATAAACGTCTATTACTATTATAACAAGGGTTTTGGCGATAAAGCCAAAGAATTTCAGAATTCGTATTTATATCGACAATAAGAACATATTACATATTTACATTTCTCTGAAAAAAAGTAACGAATAATCTTTTACAGGTCCTAAACTAATGCCGAAATACATCAAAGACGAAGCAGCACATAACTTCCGCAACTTAAACATCCTCATTTGGTTCAGTTATAAAGACGAAGCAACAATGGATTTGGAAGTATACGGAACAGCTCGTCCCCACTGGTACCATCCCCACCCAGAACAAACTACCACAGAAGTAACCAGCTCTACCAGTTCTCAAACTACTCGTATACCACGACCGCTTCGTCAAATACCAAATGTTTGCTATCAAATTTTGAAGTTCTCATACAGAAATCCACGATATATCTTATATGAAGAATCAGAACGTCCATATAAACTAACTACAGTTAATCCGAATAAGTTTACTTCTGCATCAAAACTTCCAACAAATCTTCCAGTGAAAAAGCCAGGCTTGATTTGTATATAAACAGAAATAACAGGCGACTTAAAGAATCACTTAATGTTTCGCAAATAAAAGCAAATGATAAAGTCTTGGAAATGTCAGGACATTGAATCCGTTTCGACTGCAAAAGGCGATGTTACGACATGCTGAAAGGTTGGCACAGAAAAGAAGAATTTAATGACAATAGTTATTACTAAAATAAAATGTCTACTTCTTAACGAAGGCTTCCCTAATGATTTCCACGCGCACCGATTGTAGCAGTTGACATCCATCTGCTACCACCACTTTAACCAGATTATCAATCCATAACTCCACTCGAAAACCTTTCCACCCCATCGGCCTAAGTGGCGTGCACTCCATATAATTATGCAAATAAGCAGTGCATACCTGACAACCCAGAAAATCTCCAAAATACTGAATGGTTCCCACTTATTCGCCGATATTACGCTACAGATTTGAAACCATAGGCGACTTGCTTTCACCAAAGCTGTTTAGTATTTTAGTAAAGTAAAATTTATTCAGAGAACAATTACAACATTCACTGTTAAACAAAATTAAATCAACAATTTTAAATTTATGTAATTGCACTGAATGGAAGCCTACTCAGCGTAGTCAGAACAACCACAGGATGTCCTGACGCTGGTCTTCCGTAGACACCGTTGATGATAAAGGAGCCACTACGCCGCGTTCACCAATACAATGGTCTACAGCTATATAAAAAAGATACAGATATAATAATGAATAATAAATATTTTAATTGTTTTTTCAATTGTATTTTTGTATCATCATCATCATCATTACAGCGTAATTATGTCCACTGCTGAACGAAGGCCTCCCCTTATGATTTCACGCGGACCGATCCCTTGCAGTTGACATCCATCTGCTACCCGCCACCTTAACGAGATCATCCGTCCATCTGGTTGAGGGTCGCCTACGCTCGCTTTCCGTTACGCGGACGCCACTCGAGAACCTTTCCGCCCCATCGGCCATCGGCTCTACGCACTATGTGCCCTGCCACTGCACTTCAACTTGCTAATCCTCTGGGCTATGTCGGTCACCCTATTCTCCTACGGATATCATCGTTTCGGATTTTATCGCGTAGGGAACACCTAACATAGCCCTCTCCATAGCACGCTGAGCAACCTTGAGTCTATTCAAGAGGCCCTTAGTGAGCGACCACGTTTCCTTCCGTATGTCATAACTGGCAACACACACTGGTCAAAGATATATATTTTTGTATATGTTTTGACTTTTATAAGTGCTTTTGTAAGCCTTATTTGAATAAATGGATTGTCACTATAAGTTTAACAACAGCGACAATTTGACAAAAATAACAATTATTTATTGCTTTTGCGATTACTGTCACTCACTTTGCATACACTCCGTTCGGTATTCTTTAAAAATGTTTGCACTTATTCATATTGTAAGTCTTGGAATACTTCTTACAAACTGTTTCCTAGGATGAGCGGTCGTCTGAGATTCAGGTTAGTTATTAACCTAGTTCAGACGCAGATGAATATCAGATTAGTTAGTTGTATTTACATAAATAATCTATTTGTGAATTTAGATTGTAATTGCATATGTATTAGTAACTTTATGTTTAGAATTCTACTCATGCATGCATGCAATTTCTGTGCATGCACTGATCGGTCATCGGTTCTACGCAATAGTACCCTGTCCTCTGCTACTTCCTTGCTAATCGTACGTGTTATGTTTGTCACTCTAGTACCTTTACGAAAGTCTCTGCTTAGGTGGGTATATGATATTTTATGTGTATTTTGGTTTGTTCATCCTCAATCTAAGTTTGAGCGTCATTCGGGAGTCGGTCACGTGCTGCGCAGGTCATTAGATTCGACTCCGGCCTTATACGAATGTTTTAACAAGCGCAGATCTATCTCTTGGACTCGTTTGTTATAATTATTTTAAATACTTCTTTTTGTCGAATTAATGTTGACTCTCGCAGTGTTGTAGAGTAATATGTTTTACCTCGATCATGACACAGCAAAAACCAGTAAAGGATGGTGTAAATAACCTAGGTAATTTCCCCTATCATCATCATCAGCTCATTAAACGTCCCCATCGAGGGGCGAGCCTACCCGTATAGGGTGATTAGGCTTAGTCGTCCACGGGGCCCAGTGCGGATTGGACGACTTCACACACACCTTCGAACCACTGAGCCGCCGACGCTCCAATTAATTAATCCTCCAATAATTTCCCTATAAATCACGAAAATAAAATGATTGCACAGAGCCTTACTCTACATTTGTTTCAATACTAGACTACCGATCTGTGCGTTTTGCATATCATATCTTGCTTTTGATAAATATTTTTGTTTTTGTTTATAGTTTGAAATAGGATATTATGGGAATTTTCTCAAAAATTGATAAGTAGCTTTAACATTTCTCTCCAACAACTTTTCCTTTACATATATTTTACATATTTGTAAACGTAACATATATAAATAAAAGTGTTGGTCCAGTGCGCTCGATGTTACACATATGTTTACGTAAAGGTCAAACCGCACTAGCGAGTGCAGCGAAGAGGCGCTGCATGACAGTGGAGCGGCACGGTAAGAAAAGTATTCTATATATATAAGATAAAACAGGCAAAGTGTTACACAGAAGAGCATTTTAATGATTCAGGATTGTATAAACTGTATGACAAAGAAAGTATGATGTAATTCGTGTTCAATTACAATCGCGACTTTCAACTGCAAAAATATAAAACGCATGGATTCAATATAATAACTACCTAGTTACCCTACCTACTTCTCTCCGCCAATTTTTGGGTGGTACTGTCAGTGTAAAGTAAGTGCACGAGTGGGCTGTTGTGCACATGTAGCTGCAGTTCTTTGGTATTTAGGATACAGTAGGTACATGGAAGAGAAAAAAGTCAAACGATCACTTACAATGACTACATCCTAGACGCCGCTACGTTAGTGGTCTGATGATAATGACGGCGAAAACTCGAGTTAATTATTTTTACTATTTTCATTCCTAATTAACGATAATCTAACTTGTTTCAGTATATTATTAACTTAATGATATTATTAAACTTGACCATTTTTTGTTTCAAACATAATAAATTATTTGACTTTATTTCGCTTGTTTCTTACATACAATTACCCTTAGTTGGTAAATATATGAATAAAAATCCAAAACTGTTCAGGGAAAAATATACCTATGTTATTGACACCCATCCTTTTATCATTATCGGTAATTTTACTAGCTACAGTTCCCTAATCCCGAAACACAAGTGCAAAGCATTTCTATTTTACGGGACGATATCTGGCATTGCGGTGGTACTTACCTAGACGACTCAGTACCGAGTCTACCACCTAGTTAATTAATTAGGCTGGTAAAAGATCTGTCGGTGCGTTTGGCTGAGGCTACAGGGGACTCCAGAGCTGGCAGCTCCTTGGTCCTGGCGGCTCCTGCTTCTTGGTCAAAGAATAAGCATTGCTATTCAGCGCGGGAATGCTGCCAGTGTTTTGGGAGCCCTGCCTCAGTCAGACGCACTTTTCGACTTTGTTACATAATATATTATATTTTTGAAATTTCATTTAGTATTTAACTTTTTAATTATAATAAATAATTGTATTTTCAGTTATATTATGTATGTTTTAGTAATAAATTAAATTATTTATAAAATATATTTGGCTGGTTAATTTATATTTAAAACTAAGAAGAATTTATAGTACTTTACTTTAAATTTCACCAGCGAAATTACCGGGTATGAGAGACTTAACATCTGTTGTCTCCGATGACGGGCGCAGTGCGGTATTGATGGGGGATAATAACTGTTGGTTTCCTTGAATGGCGCTCTGTCATGGTCAGTCATATCACTTACCATCATGTGAACGTTCTGATCGTCATTTCACTTAGTAACATGAAAACCTTACTCAGATGCACACGGTGATTCAAATATTCTGTAAGCCAAACATTATTACTTGAAATGTCAGTAAAATTTAATGCGAAACGCAATCAGGTAAGCCGCTAACAAGGAGCAATAGTTAGACGCAATCTAGAACTAGTCAAAGCACAAGTTATCTCTATTCAAATTAATCTATAGAGATCTGAACGATCAAACATTATTCTTTATTTAGTAGACTGCGATTAGTTTAGGCTGATTTAAAATTATGCTAAGCTTTGAGTACAAGCAGGGCAATGAAATAAAATCAATGGAATGTTGATATCCAGCAAATTGCTATAAGAAATCGTGATTTTAAAATTAGTGACGAGAAATTTTTTTTTTCATACTAGTATTACAGGGTCAACACAAAACGTTGAAAAAAGTGTTCAGGCTACATAAACAGTCCATAAACATTATATTAGCGTGCAATCCTTTTTTAAAGTCAAGTTTACCTTTTTGCCGATTTGATTACCCAAATTGTCTCAGATTTGATTAATACAATATTAATTTATGAACCTCTTTTGTGTGAAATTGTCCCCTTCCGTGGACTGTTCGGATACTACACACGTTAATTTGGACATGTTTTAAAAATATTCCAGAAACGAATAGTTTAATTTTTTTATGAAATGAACATTACAAATAAAGCAACTATTTAAACATGAGTTCATAAAAATATTATCATTTCTAAATTATGAATAAAAACATATAAACATATTGTTCTGATATTCATTGTCTTCTTCTGTAGGCCCGAAAAATATGCAAAAATTTAAAAATTTAAATTGAAACTGTTATTTTTTTTAAATCGTTTTGGCGTTACTGTTTACTTCATCTGTCACTTGTTCGTTATTTTGATTAAATCGTGTTAATGATTGTGAAGAATCATTATTTAAAGCGTTACACAAGATTTTGGTCGTGTTTGGTAAGTCTCTCCTGTATTGCGTATATGTTGGTAAATGTACCCTTTATAGATAAATGAGACCTAAACTTTTACGCATATTAAGGATCTGGTTACAAAATCTAATTCGTTTTTATTCTAACCTCAAAATGTAGCACGCCATCTTTAATATAATTGCATTTGTCCTTCCTGTAGACATCTTTTTGTAGACACCTACTCTTCTAGTGCCAAAAACAGTTTATAAATTTTATAAAAATGTTTTGTTACTCAGATGATGAAATCCAATTAATGATTTATAACTATCCCCTTTTAATGAGTTTCCGGCATTTTTTTGGTATGTACCGCTTGCAACGTGGTCAATACCTATTGCACGCAACTTATATGCTTAAAACGATACTGTATGTAATGTCTTATGTATTACAGTTTCAACTTTAAGTGATTGTTATAGTTACGATTCCACGAGCAAGTATTACTAAAATCAGCCTTCCGAGAAAGAGAAAAAGAAGCAGGCATGAACAAAAGAAACTCAGTATTAAACGTGTGTGACAGTCATGTTGCGAAGGGAAATGACGTATCGAATTTGGATGGTTTTATGGCATGTGTAAGCGTTAATTGTAGAGGCATACTCGTAGAAACTTATACGATCGACGAGTCCAAGTTTTCTGAATTCGAGCTTGTTTTAAATGAGAGTGCCACACGTCCTTTCAAAGGAACTCCCGAAATACATCAAGCAAAGCTTGATTGAAGCTGGAGTATTCAGAATCATAATAATATCCGTGCTAGACGATTAAGCTGTTTAAATTGCACAGCCCATGAAGAATGTTCGCATTACGAATAAGGACAAATTCAAATACAGTTCAAAGTTCCGAGTTCCCCTTCTAATTCTGAATTAGTTTATTTTAATCAGGCGAAAAATAGCCTAAGTGTGGACTTGGGCTATTTTTCACCTGATTTTCTTCAAGCAACCTTCCAATTATAGTAATAGCCCAACTGGCGCTCATTCTATTCCATCTCCAGATAGCCCAGGAACAAGTGAAGCTAGAACTGAGTCAATAACACCCGGTTACTTTGAAAGATTAACACCAGATGATTTGATTCAAAACCAAAATTCAGTAAGCCAAAGTCCTGTTAAGAGATGGAGTCGCTTCTTTTCAGACAGTTCTGATTTATCCTGAGAAATAATAAATAAGAAATGACATCTGTTTACCATTTAAGACGGTTGTAACGATGAAAATATTTTTTTGAATTTTTTCTACAGGAAAAATGTCCATTCTGTGAATCACTTTTGATTATTTTTTATTATGTAAACTACAAGTATTCTCAAATATTATTTATTTAGTAAGAATAGCGAATATCATTTTAAGCATACTATATATGGGTTTTTTAATGGATGGTAATAATTTGATTGTTTAAATAAGATTAATATTATCTGCTGTAGACAAGTAAGTCTTTTCTGTGTGCAATGAAAAATCAAAACTGTAATTTTTGGCAAAAATATGAAAGACTGATCTGTGTCGATAACAATAAGAATAAACAAAGAGTATTACTTAAATATAGGCTGAATTTCAAAATGAAATATAATGTTTTATTTTTTGGAAATTGTGAATGCCGCAATTTGTGTTTGACCCTACAGCAAACAATATCTATTAAATAATTAGTTACAAAAATACTCCTCCTTCTCATATTACTTCGCCTTTATGGTGCAAAAATGCTATATTATCATCATCATCATCAGCTCATTAAACGTCCCCACCGAGGGACACGATCCTACCTGCGGATTGGACGACTTCACGCACAACCTTTGAATCTCTTCGCATGTTCCTTACGATGTTTTCCTTCACCATAAGAGCGTCGGATAACGAACATATGTTTTCGAAAATTTGAAAATACATCGGTACGTGTCTGGATTTGAACCTCAGCCTCCGGTAGGAAGGCGACAGTCCACACCACCGCCACCGACGCTCTTTATTATATGTTTCATTATATACGTACATGAAAGTAGTAGGTGGTAGACTCGATACTGAGTCGTCTAGGTAGGTACCACCGCACTGCCAGATATCGTCACGTGAAACAGAAGTGCTATGTCTAAGTGCTTCGGGAAGTATTTAAAAAAATCGATATTTTAATAGTAGCGTCCCAATACATTTACCATAATCTAGTTTATGTCCACAAAAATATTCATTTGTTTGAAAAAATTGTGAGTATAACTTATACTAGAGCAAAAACAAACTTGCTGTCCCAAATCTTAGACTAAGTAAGTAGGAAAATCATTGTTGAAAAGGCATAACATTCTTTAATAAAATACCACAATATCTTGCCGAATTGCCTTTTCACCAGTTTAAATTAAAGATTAAAAAAACCCTCATGAAAAAAGGTTACTTACAATAGAAGAATATTATCGGATAAAGATGCGTGGTCTTGCACTTAGTGTTCCAGTTACAAAATCTTTGTAATAAATTTATTGTAAAGCTATTTGTAGGTAAATGACAAAATGTAACCACTGATATAAAAGATTAAAAGAGTAACTCGAGTTTCTTGCCGTCTTCTCGAAGATCCTACTTATTCCGAACCGGTGGTAGAGTCACAAAAATATGATAAAATAACAATTGACGATTCAAAAGTATCTGTAACAGATTTATTTGAATAAAGATTTTTTTTCTTTCTTTCTTTCTTTCTTTCTATGCACTTTTGTGTTCGGCATGAGGGCACTGTAGCTAGTGAATTACCGGGTATAAGTGACCTAACATCTGTCGTCTCGGGTGTCGGGCGCAGTGCGGCATTGACGGAGGATATAACTGTCTATCAGTTGTTGGTCTCCTTCAATACCGCTCTGTCATGGTTAGGCGTGTCACTTACCATCGGGTGAGCGTCCTGACCGTCCTGTACACTTATAGAATAATAAATAAATAAAAATAACTTCAGAACTTGTAAGCAAGTCTATTCACAACATTGTTTCTTACAATAATAAATAGACCAAAGGGAGAAAGTGGTCGCACGGGACTCGAACCGGCAGATCGTATCTGTATTATTGTTTATCACTTGTTACCAATCCATGGGTACAAGGTTGCGTTTAGTTTACTTTCAATAACTACTACTCAATGTATATCCATAGCATAATGCCCATTTGGTGTAACGGTTGAGACGTCGGCTACTACGCCTAGGGTAGGGTACATACATATTATACATAGAAAACACCCAGACCAATACAAACACACATGGTCATGTACACAAAATGTTTGTACTGCCCGGGGATCGAACCCGGAACCGTTGGTGTAAGAGCCGACGGTCTCAACCATAGATTTCCCAATACAGGAGATGGGGCAAGCCGCGTTTTTAAGTGCGACAAATGTAAGCTTAACGAGCATACACTGGCTGCAGTTTACGCTCTGTGAGACGAGTCAAGACGCACGAATATTAGAATAAATTACCGTTTTTGCCCAAAATGCCATCCTGTGCAATTGTAACATGCCATCATCGCAATGAATCAGTAAATTTACCAAGAAATATAATAACTTTTCACAGGTAAGAACCAAAAAAGAAATTGCGACACTGGCTGCCTTATAAACTTGGCGGCTTGTCCAGTCTAATGTATATTCGGATGTCTGTGGTCTCAACCATTACACCAAAAGGAACGTTTAAAATATAGAAAATATTTCGTGAAAGCGTGCTCGCGAATCCGTCATTCGATTGAGCGGTTTTCATTACAACGGCTTTTCGCAAGGACGTACCACTACCCAAACATACGTTAAGCTACCAAGCCCCTCTGCAACGCCCTAAGCCGAGGTTCGAGTCCCACTCTGGGCCGCCCTTAGGCTCGTTGTGTAAATGTTTAAGGCTGAAAGCCATCTGCGCTCGTCACGCGCCCGGGGAAGCTGTAAACCCCATCTGCGTCTAACAGTAGCAGTCAGTTCGATAAGAAAGGCTTACCCACTTTATATTTTTTTCGCAGCAGTGTGCGCCGTGACAATGGCATTCGAAACCACATATAATTACCTACTTTTTATCAAAAGCACTGTCTTATTCGCTAACTTCATCAACATAAACGCCCCCCCCCCCCCCCCCCACCGAGGGGCACGAGCCTACCCGTTGTGTTCAGGCCTTAGTCGTCCACGTGGGCCAGTGCGGATTGGACGACTTCACGCACAACCTTTGAATCTCTTCGCAGGCGTGCGCAGGTTATTCACGATGTTTTCCTTCTTCGTAAGAGCGTCGTATAACGAACATATAATTCGAAAACCATTGGTACGTGTCGGGATTTGAACCTCAACCCTCCGGTCGGAGGGCCACAGTCCACACCATTGAGCCACCGACGCTCCATAAAGTTCCATTCGCTAACTTATTTCATAAAAAAACATTGTCCACTAGATAAATAGGTCGCCCATACAAAAGGCTATCGATATATTTCATAGCCTTTCTCATGCAGTATTTCTGAGTCGTTGGAGAACAAACAGACAAGTTCAAAGAGCACGCCGCGGGATAAATCAAAATAAATAGGAGAGCACGATGTAGGGAGTCCATGCTTCTAGGGTTTGTATGTAGGATTAAAATTATGTGTCACTATGTTCTGGCAGATTGGCTTCACCGATTTAATTAAATGAGAACGGGATTACCTTGTATGTAGTATAGTACCTTGTACATATGGATGGTAAAAATTGACGTGTCGTTATATTCTTACAAAATGGCTTGAGTGATTTTAATTGGGTCAGATCAAAGTGAAATCGAAATTCATATAACATTAAAACAACAGATTATGTAGAAAAAAAGAAAGAAAACCATTTAAGACACAGGTTACAGGTTTATGAGAGTCATAGTGATTTGCATATGATATAATTTATTATTATTAAAAAATAATACTCAAATGTTGAGAGACCAAAGAAAAAAATGAATCAGATTTGGTCAAATGGGCCTAGTCCCTAAGTCTCAGCATAAGCTAACGTGACAATGATCTTATCATGGAAGCGCTTGTATTCTGCTGAGGCCCAAGGGGGTTACCGCCATCTCTTAAAACAGTGCTACAATAATATTATTTCGTCTTTTATGGTACAAAAATGCTGACGTATCATTATAATAATACTGTTTTAACAGATTATGGTTACCCCCTGGATTATGCGCGTCACTAACCTACTGTATGGAAAGATTTTTCTAAAATAAATTATTATAATATAAATGTCCCAATATGATTGTAACGTGTGGTCTCCAACCGACCGTATCGATGACATGTTTACGAGGGATCGTCCCGTGACGTCACCACACGCCGCGCAGGAATGACCCGACACTGGGCGACCGAACACTGATTTCTTTTTTGCCATAAATTTACTGTACAGTCAGCACTGTCAGGACGCTCACCTGATTTAATATGCCAAACCATGACAGAGTAGTATTGAAGGAGACCAACAAACGGATAGACAGTTATTATCCTCCATCAATGACCCCGCACTGCACCCTTCTCCCCGAGACAACAAATGTTAGATCTCTTATACCCGGTAATTTCACTAGCTACAGTGCCCTCATCCTGAAATACTAAAGTGAATAGCACTCCTGTTTCACGGGACGATATCTGGCACTGCGATGGTACCTAGACTACTAGAATCATTATAATCCAAATTAATAGATTTTTGTGAAAGCCTTCGATTCGATCGAGACTTGCTGTACTTCAAGCCCTCCAACGGTGTCATATAGATTACCGCTATATCGAAGTATTGAGAAGTTTGTACGAGAGCGCCATATGTCAGTCCGAGTACATGAAGAGCTTACACAACCTATCCAATTGCACCGAGGAGTAAGACAGGGAGACGTTATATCTCCGAAACTGTTCACAGCTGCGTTGGAAGATATGTTTAAGCTGCTCGATTGGAAAGGACTTGGCATCAACGTTAATGGCGAGTACATCACTCATCTTCGGTTTGCCGATGATATAGTAGTCATGGCAGAATCCATGGAGGATTTAGATCAAACTTAGATAACGAGAAACCTCCTTATCCTTAGGAAATTAAATGGTTAGTTACGGCTAATTTGCCAAAAGAATGAGCTAAAATGAGACTTCAAACCCAAATTTTTAATATACTTAACCATCAAATCGACAAACCTTAACATGGTCCTTAACAAAAATATGAATGCATACATATTACAAAGTCCTTTCTCCCAAACATTTTCGACCACCACAAAGATAAATCACACTTCGGTTATAATGGACAAATTAACATAATACTGATGCATATTAAGGATGTGTAAAGTCGTTTTTGAGGGAATAAATTGTAACGTGATTATTAAAGGCAAGCTCCGCTTCTATGCACCATTGTCCTTGAGCGTGCGTTTCCATTGCCCTTAACTATAAAAAATATAATTAAAATTATCTTCAATCGTAGTCCACTTCTGGACAGAAGTCTACCCTATTCTACGTCAGATACCCTGTATTTCCGTTTTTCTACACTTACACAGTCAAGTCATTGGTCCCTCAGTCTGTGCGTGCTGCGTTTGCCGAGACGCGGTCTCCACTCCAGAACTCGTCTGCTCCAACGGCCATCGGCTCAACATACATGACCTTAGCTTTAACTTGCTGGCTATGTTAATAAGTTAGTTAATTCTACACAGTAACATATATTAGTATGTTTATCAGTAGTTTAGTACCCGTAATTTAATACAAGTTTCACGCTTAACTTGGGGCTAGATGGCGCTGTGTGAATGTCAGTGGATAATTTTATATAATGCGCTGTGTGATATCGTCCTCCACGTGTAAGTTATACAAAGATTAAACTTTTGCAAAAGGCCCTCTGTGCTGTTGGCTTCGGCCCTATACATGCTTTAAATAGGACCGGGCTGCTATTTGGCTGTTACTAACTAAGGAACCTGATAAATAAATATCCACTGACATTCACACAGCGCCCAACTAAGCATTAGCCTGTAATATGGATTCTAAACGATGAATGAACATACTTATAAACGTTTTTTTTGTAAATACATAGAAAACCCCAGATCAAAACAAACATACATGTTCATGCACACAAATGTTTGTGCTGCCCGGGGATCGAACCCGGATCCTCGGTGTAACAACCGCCGTCTCAACCATTACGCCAGATGGGTCGTCATCATTACCTATCAGTATTTTTTTTTTGATAATATATTTTTCTAATAAGAAATACAATCATATTTTTCCCGTACCGTACAACAATGCAACCGCGCCCCACCCAATCGTAACTAATACGTTTGACACGTAATACTTCCTGTGGCTCTGTTACCCTTTTATTTATTCAGTCCCAACCTCTCGGCGTCTGTACATGATCTACGATATCATAATTAACTGATACAATAGGCGGAGGCCGTAGTCTTATTGAATTTAATACTAGCGGTTATTGTACCGCCACTATGGTATTGCTTCGGATGAAGTATTGAGTGGAGTTTTTAATGGGCTTGTAATTTACAATTTGGTGTTTCGGATTTTTTGTATGTTTTTTTAGATTATGTAATAAGGTATTCACGATGTAAAAATATATCGCCGTGTGGGGACGCCAGAATAAAATACATGTGTCCCACCCCAATTCCTCCGAGGGTGTCGTAGGAGCCGACTAAGGAATCTTATACCGGATGGTGGGCAGCAGCGCCATCCTGCGTACTGGTTCACACTGCGGTCACCAACACACCTGCCCAGCGTGGTGACTACGGGCATACACCCCCCATGAGCAGAAGATGTAATAAATAAATAACTGTTACCTATATGCTTAATATTTGTTTACTTTATATACATATAAGCCCTCCGGCCCGATAGATCTTTGCTCCTTATGTGTTCCCCGATCATTACAACCTGGCCGTCTTCAAGGCAACAGTGAATAGGCTGTTTCTAGACGGGTATGATCCATCCTAGGCCGCATCATCACTTACCATCAGGTGAGATGGTGGTTTTTTTTTGAATTGATTTTGTTGTTGGCCGCAGATGGCCTTAACGACGTCACCATGAAAATGGCGAGCCTAGCTCAACCGATGATTGGCTCCGCGGCACGAGACCGCTTACGGATACCTATCGAAGTAGGAGAAGAAGGACGGTCACTAAGGGCGCCCACTAGGGCTCGAACCTCGACGCCGTCCCTCGGACGAGGGTGAGATGGTGGTCAAATGTCTGCCTATAAATGAAAAAAAATCGTTAAATGAACACAGGTTTTACGCTTTACACAGCATCACTACAGCGCCGATATTCTAACAAGCCCAGCACAGAAATTACATCACGATTAATGTATATTCCATTACAGTACCTGACGCAGAATGGGGAGACATATGTCCAGCAGTGGACTGCGACAGGTTGAAGAGAAAGGAGTTTTTATATTTATAATATTAGTATATATTTTGATGTATAATTTATATGATTTTCAGGTCTAATCCTTATCAGTTGAAAACTTCAGTCCGAACCAGCGGTAGCTTCATTGACATTCATAAATGTTCTATAACGACCTAAATTGAATAAGCTTTTTTGAATTATAAAATTCAACAAACAATAATGACCTGTCCATAACGGAACTTTACCTTCGTATCACTAAGCACCTGTAAGTGGATATCGTAACTTATGGTTGTAGATAACGCTTACCGTCCACGTTTACGATAATGAGCGTGGTGCTATCCCACGCGTGGGCGACTTGATCTATTGCAGCTGATTATGTACAAAAAGTCCCACGCACACTAAAGGAGATGTTACCTGTTGAATGGCGAGTTGCTAAATTTTTTATTTGAGAAGCAGTGGAATCAAGTCTCATATTTGGTTTGTTATCTCTTTTATTGAAAGAAAAGAAAAGAAAGAAAAAATCTTAATTCAAATAAATCTGTTACAGATTCGGAATAAGTAGGATCTTCGAGAAGAGCTGGCAAGAAACTCGATAACACTCTTTAAACTTTTAATATCAGTGGTACATAGTTGTCATGTACCTACACATTACAAAAATTTATTGATTGGTTTAACATCTTGTTCGCATTTTTCAAAATATAATGTTGGAAAATTTGGCTAGATGAGGTTTTTGGGTGGTCAGGACATTGATTGCCTTTGTGGTTCGGCCCAAACGATGGCCCATCTGACATCGTGCCCGGCGTGCCTTTCCAGCTGCACGCGGGAGGACCTAATGACAGCATCGGATAATGCTGTCACTGTGGCTGCTTTATGGCCGCTAAAATTTGAATGTGTGTTCTCCTTCGACACGCTAAGAAGAAACTATAATGTCCCAATGCAGGAATATGCCCTCCCACGCATCATGGATTATTTTATCTTACAAGTTTGCAAATACAATCAGGATGTTCATCTCATGGTAAATGATACGCTTGACTATGACAGAGAGGCAATGACGGAGACTAACAACTGAAAAAATTAAGGCAAGATGATGAATATGTATACCCGTGTCCTGCACAAAATGAACAGCGTGGTCAGGATGCTCATCGGATGGTGAGTATTACACCATGACAGAAAAGCTTTGATGGAGACCAAAAACTGAAAGACAGTTATTACTCTCCGTCAATGCCGTGCGCCCGTCACCCGAGACAACAGATGTTAGGTCTCTTATACCCGGTAATTTTACTAGCTTCAGTGCCCTCATCCCGAAGCACAGAATTCCATAACACTTCTATTTCACGGGACGATACCTGTCACTGCGGTGGTACCTACCTAGAGGACTCAGTACCGATCTACACCTAGTTAAATCAAGGTACATAGGATAATCATTAACACCTGGGCTATCAATGTTCCTATGTTCCTTGGAAAGGCTTACTGATCTTTCAAAAAGAAATAATTTTTATCCTTAAGAATATTTTTTAATATGAATTATTAGGAGAAGCCACTTATCTAGTTAAAATGCTAGCTAGAACTGGACGTGAACCTAACAATCTGAGCACATTACGCGCTAATCCATCACGGGCTAACGAGTGCAATTTGCCGTCATCGCTCGAGTGCACTTGCAATGATCGAGCCTTGGCCAGCGATCCTGTATTAAGTTATTGTTGCTTAGAAATGACTCGCTATGTATTATATACTTGAAGAATATTGACAAGTTAAATAAACAATCCTTGTTCTTCGTATTCGGAAACATAATATAAGACGAGTGACTCCTTTGCGAACTTTTATTGACGGGCGTGCCCTAGGTAATTTTACTAGGTGGTAGACTCGATACTGAGTTGTCTAGGTGCAGTACCACTGCAGTGCCAGATATCGTCCCGTGAAACAGGAGTGTTATACACTTTTGTGTTACGGGATGGGGCACTGTAGCTAGTGAAATTACCGTGTAACGAGACCTAACATCTATTGTCTTGGGTGTAGGGCGCAGTGCGGCATTGATGGAGATAATAACTGTATCAGTTGTTGGTCTCCTTTAATTCTTAGCCGCGCTCTGTCATGGTCAGTCAATACAAACAGACTTGGTCATGCACACAAATATTTGTACTGCCCGGGGATCGAACCCGGAACCTTCGTCGTAGCTGACGTCTCAACCATTACACCAAATGTGTTGTCAAAGATACGTAAAACCCTAAACACAACAAAGTTACAACACTATATTGATTACAGTACTAGAAGACCAGTTGAGCCCGTTCAATAAATATCAGGCGATGCAGCCAAACGCATTGAACACAATTGCAGTCAGTAATGCAATAACTCCAGTACATTGCAACAGTCTATGCGAATGGGCGGCAAATTTAAATATTTTGACGTGTCATGACGTACAGGCCGTAAATTGGGTTCTCTAAATCTGATAACTTAAGAGTTTGCAACACATTTAGCTGAGGTAGATTACGTAACATATAACAAAAGTAAATGATATCATCAGCCTATAAAGTCCCATTTCAGGATACGGGCCTTCAAATTACCAAAGTGGCTTTTACTACGTGGTCTTCCGGTAGGATTTGAACCCACAATCCATAACTACTATTATATCTTACCACATGAACGACTGCGTGAGTATATTTATTTTCAGGAATAAAACAAAATTGCGCCACTTTACTCACTTTTTAACTCGATTCGAGTTAAAATACAAAAAAATAACCGCGTGCTGACAATAACCCGAATCAGTTTTGGATGACCTAAAATGCTTTTTAAATAAATACAAGCTTAATAACAATTGTTGTCTGTCCGTGGCTGAGCTTAAGCAATTCAATACACAAGCTTTATTAGTAAAACGCAATAATTTTGGCTAACTCTACACTAAGTCCTTTTATTATAGGACAAAAGGCTAAACCCAGTCTTACCAACTCTGTCGTAAACTGACTTTATCTAGAACTGAAAGTTTTACTAATAATTATTATTGTTAGTTAAAGATTTTAATCCTAATCCTAAAGCGTCGGTGGCTCAATGGTGTGGACTGTTACCCTCCTACCGGAAGGACTGAGGTTCAAATTCCACCACGTAGTACCAAAGTGATATGGAATTTTCGAAATTATATGTACGTTATCCGACGCTCTTACGGTGAAGGAAAACATCGTGAGAAACCTTCATGCACGCCTGCGAAGAGATTCGAAGGTTGTGTGTGAAGTCGTCCAACCTGCACTGGGCCCGCGTGGATGACTAAGGCCTAATCACTCTATACGGGTAGGCTCGTGCCCCTCGGTGGGGACGTTTAATGAGCTGATGATGATGATGCGTGAAGTCGTCCAACCCGCACTGGGCTCGCCTGGATGACTAAGGTCTAAACACCCGCGTACGGGGAGAATCGTGCCCCTTAGTGGGGACGTTTAATGAGCTGATGATGATAAAACATTCTAAGAATAATGTCGACATATTGAATAGAAAGAATAGTAGAGTCACAAAAATATAGGTCTGGAAGCATCTCCCCCATTTTGCGCCAGATATCCCGGTCCTCCGCTTTCCTCATCCAGCCTCCAACAGCGACCTTTTGCAAGTCATCCGTCCATAAGGCCCGAGGGCGTCTTACGGCCTATGGACTGCAACAGGTGGAAAAGAGAGAGAGAGATATTTAAAATATACCTATATAAATAATTGACTATTCAAAAGACAAATCCGCAATAGAGCGGGGTAGGTTAGGGCCCAAACTTGCCAAAGCCAAATATCACCCAAACGCCTACATAAGTCCACCCATTTGGTGTTGCGGTTGATAGGTCGACTGCAACATCAAGGGTTCCGGGTTCGATCCCCGGGCAGTGCAAACATTTGTGTGCACATGTCTGTTTTAATGGTCTGGGTGTTTTCTATGTATAATATGTAAATACATAAAAAATATATAAGAATGTTTATCCGTTGTTTAGTACCCATAAAACAGGCTTCGCGCTTAACTTGGGGCTAGATGGCACTGTGTGAATGTCAGTGGATATTTATTTATTTATAAAAAAAGACTTCTATAACTTTCGAGCATGTCATATTTAAATAAAACGTATGAGATCCCTGGAAGATGATTACCGTCAGTTTCAATCAGGGGAATCAACTTGATTTCATGGCGACGAGAAAATACAATTTATGTTACTGTCTCGATCCGATTTATCCAAGAATCTCGGAGTACTTGGATAGTGGTAAGCTTTTATGCATATTTTTGTATTATTTTAAATATTTGAAAAAATAATCATCAACCACCGCGTGCCAGATATCGTCCCGTGAAATAGAAGTGTTTTGCACTTCTGTGTTTCGGGATGAGGGCACTGTAGCTTACTAGCTATATTTTTCTTATACCCGGTAATTTTACTAAATTACTGGGTATAAGACAACTAATATATGTTGTTTCGGCCCATTATTGTATGTCCCTCTTCATACTAATTGTAGCTGTTGTGTACGAAGGTCTGTGCCTAAATTGGGACGTTATAGGCTTATGATGAAGATGTATCATTTGCTCCATCATCATCATCTCCGTAAATATGTTTGTAACACCATATATTGACTATTTATTTATTAATTAGTTCACCAACTAGTTTTTAGTCTAATTAGTTCGCTGTGTACTATACACAGCGAATAAAAAAAAAAAAAAACACATAAATATAAAAAAAACTAAAACAAGCTGAATGGTATTACAATTATTGATGAAGGCAGCACGCTTACAACAACCACTGACAAAACAAGGGAAAAGTTAAAAACTATTCAAAGATTTGGCTGAAGATTGGATAAATATTTACTAACATTTACACTGCCCGCGTTTAGCCCCAAACTAAGCACTACTTAGTCGAAACAAAGTTCGCCCGGGCCAACTACATCACAGCTCCTAGTCTGGCGTCACAATTTATTATCAATTTAAAAAGTAAATGCAAAACTTACCTACTAAATTAAACTTTTTACAAACGTGCTAAACGTTTTAAAAGCCTATTAATCATTTTTTTTGTGCTCAAACACTGTCCTTTTAGCCGGTCGGAGCGGAAAGACAAAAAAGATGAGTTATCTTTATGGCCTTCGCAAATAGTAATGTCAATTGGATAATGTGCCGCCGGCGCTTCGCCGTTCTTTTATGTTATAAATGGACGGTCAGTTCGCTCACCTTGTGGTAAGTGATGCGCCTGACCATGACAGATGCAGTGTTGGTGGAAATAAATAAACGTACCTGTCGTTATTTTCCGGTTCTTAGCGGTGAAGGAAAACATCGTGAGGAAACCTGCGCACGCCTGCGAAGAGATTCAAAAGATTGTGCGTGAAGTCGTCCAACCCCACTGGGCCCGCGTGGACGACTAAGGCCTAATCACCCTATACGGGTAGGCTCGTGCCCCTCGGTGAGACATTTAAAGAGCTGATGATATTTTCCGCCAGCACTGCCCAGGGCCCGACACCCGACACAACAGATGTAGGTATTTAATACCCGGTAATTTTACTAGCTACAGTGCCCTTCATCCCGAAACACAGAAGTGCTAAACACCTATTTCACGGGACGATACCTGGCACTGCGGTGGTACCTTGACGACTCAGTACTGAGTCTACCACTAGTAATCTTCAGAAAGTTATTTAAAGAGAAGACAAGGATCAACAAACTCTTCAACTTTATAAGTATTGTTATTTACTGATCCAGTAAATACCTGAGTTAAACATCCTAATGTGTCGGTCAAAAAGCCTTTATCGGGCACGCGTGACGGCTGCCCGACACAACGTCGGTCGCTACGACGCGGGACATAAACATGGTGACGGATCATCGCAAGGCTGCTAATGGGATCACACCTTTTTGGGGTTCAGTAATAAATAAATAATATAATAATAAATAAATATCCACTGACATTCACACAGCGCCATCTAGCCCCAAGTTAAGCGTTAAGCCTGTATTATGGGTACTAAACAACGGATAAACATACATATATACATTTTTTTTTTAAATACATACATATTATACATAGAAAACACCCAGACCATTACAAACAGACATGTTCATGCACACAAATGTTTGTACTGCCCGCTTCAGTGGTTCTTAACTTAATTGATAACTACATACCTTATTTGGTACCTACAACCAATGATGTAAAAAATATGATAGGCTTTTAGATATGATTGGGTTTTAGATAGGAATTATTATAGTGTTAAAGAATATCTAGGAATACAGTGACATTTTACTATGATTTAAGTTTGACACTGTTTACATAATTGAAGTTTGACATTGTTCACATAATTTAAGATGATTATATATATTTACACGCCATTGAAATGGCGAAGCATGTTGATCAAATATTGTTATGACCACCAAAATGTACCATGTTTCTAGTAAATAAATGATATTCTATTCTATTCTATTCTATGGATTCGTTATATGCTCACAAAGCAATCGGAAAAAGATACACGGGCATGACCCTACCCACATAGGTGTTTAGGCCTAACCACCTTAGCGTGGACGTAACTCCAAAAACCATGAAAAGATAATGTAATATGGTTTTAATGTTTACATGAAATTCATATTTATAAATCAAATATTTTTTTACTTGGTATACGCTGTATTGGTGTTGTGTATTGGTGTGAGAACAACTGATTTGTGATTGAATGAAATTTACATAGTGCTTTTCAAAAATAAACTCATACTAATTGAAATTGTAAAAATATACGTAATATATTTTCAATTTTAAGTATACAGAACCCAAACTGATCCAAAACAAGAATATCGTTACAAGTGCAACAAAAAAATGTCGGTGGACCCTTTTCAAATCACGCTATCAACAGCTATTTGTTCACGAATTAATTGACGCAGCGACCGTTGTGACAGCTGGCGAAGGCTGCGCTGATGTTACAGATTAAACTATTGTCGCCGACATTTTTTTACTCGTGACACATTGTTCGAGGAAGTAGACAATTACTTGATATTAAATAAATATCATATAAAATACAGATGCAACACAAATATGAAAATCTACGAATTCGCAAAAGCAGCAGCAAGTAATCTCATCAAAACAATAAAATATATTTTTCATATAAAATAAAATAAAACGTATGAGATCCTTGGAAGCAGTTTACCGTCAGTTTCAATCAGGGGAATCTTCTTGATTTCATGGCGGCGAGCTAATACAATTTATGTTAGTATTTTGATCTCAATGGACTCTCTTACCCGATATTTTACTAACTACAGTATCCTCATCCCGAATCACAGAAGTGTAAAACACTCCGAGTCTCTCTATCTCTCTTCAACCTACCGCAGTCCACTGCTAGACATAGGTCTCCCCCATTTCTACCACCTTGTATAATGAAATGATAATTACAATAGTTTTCCTGTCGCCAATAAACGTATCGTTTATTGTTTTGAATGGTAGATTCAACTAGTGTTTAAATCGATGATATTC
>PQWD01000308.1:0-64721 GCA_019425675.1 Leucinodes orbonalis | reverse complement strand
GTGCTTAACGATGAGCTGTGGTCAATCGGCTGGTAGCGTCTTTTCGGAGTAAGGTTAGCTTCTTTCAACCTTCTTCTAACTGTCCACTGACTGACAGTCACCCCGCGAACTTGACGTAGCTCCTGCTGCACATCTACGCCGGTAAGGTGTCGATTTCGGAGAGAGGTCGACCAAAACCGTCGTTCACGCTCCGAGGTGCACCGGCGTCGGCTGGTATTAGGCCTCCGATGAAGCACCAGTCTCTTGAACCTTCTGTATACTCTCGAGACAGCGGACTACTCATATTCAAACGACGAGCGACTTCTCGCTGGTTCAACCCTTCTTGCAACAGGGCAACGACTTGAGCGGCTTCTTCAGGTGTTGTATCCATAATTTTCTTCAAATGACGGCTTTAATTTGCAGAGATGTGTTCAGTCAACGTCTAATGAGGACTGATAAGAAAAAAACGATTACGGGTTTTATAGGGTTGTGTCTGCGCAATTGAATAGAGCGCAGAGCAGTTTACGGGAGGTGCGTTCAGTTGCATTCTAAGTACAAGTGTTTATTTAAATTACTATATTATGACCATTTGGAAACCTAATTACTAGGCTTTAATTATGTAAAACATTATATAGAGGTAAAATAAGTCATTTTTTAGTTATATCACTTTTTATGCGCACTTGAGGCTTGAGTCGATTTACTGCACGCCGAGAGTATTTCTTTAAAAGATCCTTAGAGAGCACGGGTCAAGTGTAGATAAAACAAAAAGCTCTTTTATATGAATGTATTTAAGATTGTATTAATGTCGCAGCCGAGCCCCACACGTAGACCATACGACATGACACTATGAAATAACTAAATATACCAATCTTCGTTTCTTATATCTGTCAAGAGCCTTACTTCTAACAGCATAAGCCGAGCTAAGTCTACCAGCCAGGTAACAATGTAAGCCCCCATTGCAGCTTTGAATCTAAGTTATGATCATTATTTAGGTTATATTGGTCTCGACCTGCCTTACATTGGCATAGTGAATTTTATACATTAGTTTTTTTTAGCATTCAGTATCAAAAAGATATGTTAGCAGTAAACCATTCCATAACTTGGGACAGGCTCTATTTACATCGTCAAAAGCTCCTTACGTCTGTTCACATTAAAAATCAATGACGTATCATCAGCAAATAGAACTATATCCGAAAGGCACTTTTACAATAAAGAGCGCCTTGCGAATTATGCCATTAATACAGACTTTCTGAACTCTTTCGATAAGTAAGATTCTATAAGACTTAATGGCATTTCTGATACACCGTAATGTCTCAACTTTAATAAAAGTTTTCATGTCGACGCAGTCAAAAGCTTTAGACAAGTCGCAAAAAACTCCAATTCATCTTGCTTATCCTCCCAGCATCAAAAATATGCTTAATAGCTGCAATCCCTGCTCAGTGGTATTTTTATTTTTGTGAACCAAACTGTTTTTCATGTAATATTTTTAAGTTAAAATTAGGCTACAGCCTAACATATCTGTTGGAAGCTTATCATATTTATTGATATAGCTATCTTAGCCATTGAGTAACCTAACCATACCACGCTACCCATACATGTAGCATTCCTACGCATTGTCTAGCCAAAAGTGTTTTATGGCAAGTTACCAGACAGTCAGTTTTTCTCACCTGGAAGTTAATGACACGCCTGACCATGGACAGATGCAGTGTTGAAGCTAATAAATAAAAGTAGGTAGAGAGTCACAATTTTCCAATAATATCTGCACTGCACCCGTCATCCTAGACGTCTGGTTAGGTCTTTTATACCTTGTTTTTTTACCAGCTACAGTGCCCTATCCCGAAACACAAAAGCGCAAAACACTTGCATTTTTTTTATGTTATAAGTGTACAGGACGGTCTGGACGCTCACCTGATGGTTAGTGATACGCCAGATCATGACAGAGCGGCATTAAAGGAGACCAACAACTGATAGCCAGTTATTATCCTCCATCAACGCCGCACTGCGCTCGTCACCCGAGACAACAGATGTTAGGTATCTTATACCCGGTAATTTCACTAGTACAGTGCCTCATCCCGAAACACAAAAGTGCATAAAACTCCTGTTTCACGGGATGATATCTGGCACTGTGGTGTACCTACCTAGACGACTCATATATCTTCTTCCTAGGAAGTACTATTGAGATCAGACCAATTTTACCTATTATTAAAAATGTATCTCCTCAGGCAGATCACGCTTGTGTGCGCGCGGTGTGGTGAACGTCATCAATCCGCAGTACATCGCCGAGACCTCGGTGTGGTACAACACCCCCTTCAACACTTCATGCCCACGGTTGTGCAGCCCAATGACATCTCCTCGTCAAGCTGCCTAGGCCGCTCACCTACTCAAGTATGTTGGTTTTATAGTGAAACAAATGCTTACAAACATTCATAGCGCGCCGTCTAGCCCCAATTATGCAAGTATATGGGTGATAAATAACGAATAAACATACTGTACGGTCAACACGCACATTTTTCTAACTGTAAGCGTGTATCATATTATTAGGTCACGCGTGCATCAGCGTTTACTTCAATATACGAGTATAGTGAGGCTTTTAACCGGCTCCCGCCCGAAATAGACCTATTCTGCACTAGCACTCCATCACTTAAACGGCTACTTACAGAGCGTTATTTTGATTGGTAAATTCACTGAAATACGGAGTTTTGTGGTCAGCACTCTTATCTCATTGTTTTAAACTTACAGCTTTCCTTGTGAATGTAGTCGAATTTATAGGTGGAGATTTATTATTAGCATCGTATTAAACTTAATTACTATTTTTGTAAATATTTATGCTGTTAGTCTTCCGAAAATAAATAAATAAATATATACTTTGCTCACTAACTTATTTCAACTACTATCAATTACTATCACCTATTATCAACAACTATCAACTTATATCCATAACTATCAATATCGGGACAAGACCCATTTAACCTGTAACTAACGTGTAACTATAGTTTTAACTAACTTGTAACTTTAACGTAAATAAACTTCGTTTCGTAAAGTAACTCTATTCTTCAATCAACTTCACCTGAACCACTACAAGGCACTATCAACGACGTACCTATCTTCAGCAACATACCAACGAACAAATTACTGTACGGTGAACTTAAGCAACTAGGAATGGAGGGCCCCGGGGATGACGGTATTACGACAGAGCTCCTAAAAGCCGGTGGACAGCCCGTCCTTAGGGCATTAGTTGAGCTCTTTAATGCCGTCATCCAAGGAACTACACCAGAGGCGTGGTCCAGAAGCGTTGTCGTCTTATTCTTCAAGAAGGGTGACAAAACTCTCTTGAAGAATTACAGACCGATAGCGCTTCTGAGCCACGTCTATAAGTTGTTTTCCAGAGTTGTAGCGAACCGTCTCGCCATAGACTTGACGAATTCCAACCACCGGAGCAGGCTGGGTTTCGAAAAGGCTACAGCACCGTGGACCACATCCATACTGTTCGGCAGCTTATACAGAAGACCGAAGAGTATAACCAGCCGCTGTGTATGGCATTTGTGGACTACGAGAAAGCCTTCGACTCCGTCGAAACCTGGGCTGTTCTGGAGGCTCTGCAGCGATGCGGTATCGACTGGCGATATATCGAGGTGATGAAGTGTCTCTCCAACGCAGCGACGATGACCGTTCAGATCCAAGACCAGCGGACAAGACCCATCCAATTGCGTCGTGGTGTGAGACAGGGGGATGTAATATCCCCGAAACTGTTCACAAACGCATTGGAGGATGTCTTCAAGACCCTGGACTGGTCTGAACGAGGCGTCAACGTCAATGGAGAGTTATTTCTCATCTTCGTTTTGCTGACGATATCGTCATCGTGGCAGAGTCATCGGAAGAGCTTGCGGAGATGCTGAACAGCCTTAATGAATCTTCCCGACGAGTTGGGCTTGGCATGAATTTGGACAAGACAAAGTCATGTTCAACAGTCGTGTCATGCCACAACCGATATGCGTCGATGGCGTCCGTCTCGAGGTTGTGCAGGAGTATATCTACCTGGGCCAAACCATCCAACTTGGCCGGCATAACTTCGAGAAGGAGGCTAGTAGGAGGGTTCAGTTGGGCTGGGCGGCATTCGGTAAGCTACGTCATGTCTTAACGTCAACTATTCCGCAATGCTTAAAGACGAAAGTCTTTGAGCAATGCGTCCTACCCGTGCTAACATACGCAGCTGAGACATGGACACTGACTGCGGGATTGGTTCACAAGTTCAAAGTCACTCAACGCGCAATGGAGCGAGCTATGCTTGGAGTCTCTCTTAGGGATAAGATCAGAAATGATTTAATCGCAAGAGAACTAAAGTTACCGACATAGCCCGCCGGATCAGCAAGTTGAAGTGGCAGTGGCTGGTCACGTATGTCGTAGAACCGATGGCCGTTGGAGCAGACGAGTTCTGGAGTGGAGACCGCGTCTTGGCAAGCGTAGCGTAGGACGCCCTCCGGCCCGATGGACCGACGACTTGCGGAAGGTCGCTGGTGGAGCTGGATGAGAAAAGCGGAGGACCGGGATATCTGGCCAAAATGGGGGAGACCTATGTCCAGCAGTGGACTGCGATAGGTTGAAGAGAGAGAGAGAGAGAACGTAAGCAACTATACGAGCATCGTCCACATACTTATATCGTCATTATCTGCTTTTTAACATCTCACTATTTTCACGGTCGCTGCATCGGCGGCCGAAGTAGCCAAAACACTCAACAAAACCGACATCCGATGTTAAGGGCTTTCGTCGCGGTTCCCGTAGTTTCACTCAGTCCCTATTGAGTAGCCGAAGTGTGCCGGCCTCTTCGCTCCCAAAATATAATATACTAGGTTACCTAGCCGTCCCAACGCCCTAAGCCGAGGTTCGAGTCCCACCTCTGGGACGCCCTTTGGCTCGTGTAAATGTTGAGGCTGAGAGCCATCAACGCCTTGCCACGCGCCCGCTGAAGCTGTAGGTACAGGCTATCTGCGGCCAACAGCAGTAGTCAGTTTAAAAAAAAAGAAGAAAGTCTTACTGATGAACACGGTTGACAAGAGCATAGCATAGATATGACGAGATTGGACTGTAACCTACCACGCTGGCTAAATGCGGATTCATTATGAACATATATAAATCAGCCTATTACGACCCACTGCAGGGCACAGCCTTCCCGTACAGCATAGCTATGGGGAGATTGGGCCATAACCCACCATACGGATGCGAATTGGGCGTTAACTACTACAAATCCAAGATAGTAACCAGGACGACGGCTTATAGTGGCTCCGAAGTACAGTATCATTTTTTTCTAAAGAACAATCTTGTGATTTAGTCTGCAATGCCCTAACCAAACTGGAATAATCGGACAGTGACATTTACTATGCGGTCGCCCCTAGGATTCAAAGTTGAACCTATTTATTTAATCGTATGGTATTGAACCTATGACCTCCACGATCAAAACTTAACGTTCAGAACAAAGATCACGGAAGGGTATGATACTATTTTGTGAGACAAGGCTTGTGTAATAAGTATCATCATCATCAGCTCATTATACGTCCCACCGAGGAGCACGAGACTACTCGTACAGGGTGGCCTTAGTCGTCCACGCGGCCCAGTGCTGATTGGACTTATTCACGCTTAACCTTTGAATCTTCTTCGCAGGCATGCGTGAAGGTTTCCTCACGATGTTTTCCTTCACCGTAAGAGCGTCGGATAACGTAATATAATTTCGAAAATTCGATATGACATTGGTACCTACGTGGCTGAATTTGAGCCTGCGCCCTTTCGATCGGAAGGCAGCAGTTCACACCATTGAGCCATCGACGCTCATGGGTATGAGTATAGTATTGATTATTTCAGACTTGCTGAAACCAATTCGGATACAGTCCCGCGTTGAGGCGCACCGCAGCTACCACGGGCTGGTCACGATCGCCAGCGGCCACGGACTTACTTGGACTGGGGGTGAGTTTGATACAGAACTAGGTGGTAGACTCGGTACTGAGTCGCCTAGGTAGGTACCACCGCCAGTACCAGATGTCATCCTATATACTTGTGTTTGGAAATTCAGTGTTTCTCGTCTCGGGTGACGAGCACAGAGCAGTGTGACGGAAAATAATAACTGTCATGGTCAGGCGTATCACTTACCACCAGGTGAGCGCATTGACCGTCCCGTTCACTTATGGCATAAAAAAATATTCATCAAGTTTTCCTTCAATGCTCTTTTACAGTCAGTTCTAGAAAAAAATTGGTAAGTTTCTTGAATCGACCACTCGTCTAGACTAATAGATATGTATAGGTAAGATGAAACCTTTATTTATTTATTCAATAATATAGATAGGTAGATTTATAGTAAATTATTTATTTCACACTTAAGCGAAACTCTATCGTAACTGCACTCTTAATAAATGGGCTCAATTTCGGAGAATCAGAACGACCTACTAAGACTACTTAAGGTCTCTACACCAGTGTTGCCACCTTAGAAAAGGGCTAAAAGTAGCTAGATTTAGCACTTTTTAGTATAGGTGAACTCTTTTTTAACAATTTTGCCCGTAAAGAGCAATCTAGCTTTTTTTCACTGTCTTGAAAATATCACCAATAGAACTTTTCGACATGATTACAAGTACTTTTAACTATTTCATCGGTTATGACCTTTTTAGACGCTCTAAAAACAAAACGGCTTCATGACACGAATATTTCAGCATTTTAAGAACAGAAAATCTTTTGATGCTCATCTAGCCCTTTTTTACTTCTCAAAAAGCCCTTTTTCGAAAACTGAGGTGTCAACACTGCTTTAACAATCTCTTATTGTCATCTAGCTACTACATAGATTTAGTTTTATACAGAATTCCTAAAGCAACGACATAAATCGTTGAGGGGTTTTGGAACATGTCCAGTCTGGCCCAGTGCGCAGCCAGCTTAGATAAACAATTCGGTATTCTCCAGCATTCGCAAAAAAATACCAAACCTTATTTTCATAAAAGTGCACTTTATTTTACATGTCGTTTCATTGATCACTTTTGTTTATTTGCAATATTATATTTTTAAATACACTGAAACTAATAAATATTAGGTCAATTGATGTTAGTGTGCAATGACGTCACGTTTCAATAATCTCATACAAAATAAATGGAAACGTTCCTTTTTGACAGTTCATAAAAAGTGCGTCAACGATTAGTGGTGTCAAATACCCAATTAACTAACCAGATGCACAATATCACTTAAAAAGTGTCCGCGGCAAAATTCTGCCCATTGCGTCAGTTGGGCAAAATTCTGCCCATTGCGTCAGTTGGGCAAAATTCTGCCCATTGCGTCAGTTGGGCAAAATTCTGCCCATTGCGTCAGTTGGGCAAAATCCTGCCATCCGTCAGTTGGGCAAAATTCTGCCCATTGCGTCAGTTGGGCAAAATCCTGCCCATCCGTCAGTTGGGCAAAATTTTCATTCATAATCACGTCGCTCGACATGTTATAATGACGTAGTAGTATTCTCGTGCTTTTGATTTTGTACCCTTTTTTTTTTGTAGGTCAAAAGTTCAATGAATAATTTTATGTCATAAATATAACAATTAGTCAACGTATGTGTGAAGCTCGGACATTTTTTGATCGATATTTCGTAGTTTATTGTTTATCTAAGCCCGATAGCCATTCTATGTGGGAAGGTTGATCCTGGTGAGGAGCGTCGTTGTCTGATGCCGTTAAACTTTCAGGTATCACCACGGAGATGCTGCAGTGGGTGTACCTGCGCGGCGTCGCCAACGATAACTGCATGAGGACCTACGGCTCCATCATCACGGCCAACTCCCTCTGCGCCCAGTACTACAACGTCACATCGCAGTCTACTTGCCATGTGAGTGAATCATCAATGGGATAGGTGGCAGCAGGTTCTCAGACCAGATTGGTTAGTTTTGATTTGGTTTCCGAGTCGATATTTATATTGATGTGTGTGGACTGCGCCTTCCTACCGGGAGGGCTGAGGTTCGAGTCCCGCCACGTACCAATGTGTTTTCGAACTTTCGAAATTATATGTAGGTACGTTAATCTGACGCTCTTACGGTGAAGGAAAACATCGTGAAACCTGCGCACGTCTGCGATAAATTCAAAGTTTGTAGGTACGTGAAGTCGGTCAACCCGCCGCACTAGGCCTGCGTAAGCACCCTTACTCGGTGTTGACATTTAATGAGCTGATGATGATTATATTTTTATGACATCTAGTGAACGCAACGGCATGGTCGCTCACCTGGTGGTAAGTGATTCGCCTGACCATAACAGATGCAGCGTTGAAGGAATTAATAAAGTGTTTTTCCGCCAACACTGCACTCGACACCCGAGACGACAGATGTACGGTCTCTAATACCGTTATTTTAGCTACAGTGCAGTCTCAGATACACAAAAGTGAAAATCGCAGACAGACTCTAACTTGCCCGGTAGAACTATAAAATCGTCAGCTACCATCAGCATCAGTGACTTTATAATAATGAAGAAATAATAATAAATAAAGATCCATTGTCATTCACACAGCACCATCTAGTCCCAAACCAAGCATAAACCTGTAATATATCATACTATACAACAGATAAACATACTTAAATACATTTTTTTGTAATTACATACATATTATACATATAAAACACGCACGCCAATACAGACATGTTCATGCACACAAATGTTTGTAATGTCCGGGGATCCCAGACTCTTGTTTTAGTAGTTCCACCATTACACCAAATGGGTCGTCAAAATATCCCTGGTATTTATAGACCATTAATCAGGCAGCTGTGATAAAGAATGCCTGAATCTCCAGGGCGACAGCGGCGGTCCCTAGTACACGTGAACAGCGAGGGTGTGCCCATCCTGATGCGTGACTTCCTTCGTAGCTGGTGGCGAATACGGCTGCCACTCTGGACTACCAGCAGGTATACAATCAGGCTTCCAGGGGGGTAACCACAATCTCTTATAACAGTATTGTCATAATGATTCGTCAGCATTTTTGTACCAGAAAAGATGAAGTAATATTATTGTAACACTGTTTTAAGAGATAGCGGTAACCCGCCAGGTATATTTTTTGTAATGAAGTTAACAGGACGGCCAGGATGCTCGCTTGATGGTAAGTGATACGCCTGACCTTGACAGGGCGGCATTGCAGGAGACCAACAACTGATAAACAGTTATTATTCTCCATCAGTGCCGCACTGCGCCCACCCGAGACAACAGATGTTAGTTCTCTTATACCCAGTAATTACTCTAACTACAGTGCCCTCATTCCGAAACACAAAAGTGCATCGCACTCTTATTTCACGGGACGATTTCTGGCGCTGCGGTGGTATCCACTAGGGTTGTTGCGAACATTCGCATCCATCCGCAAATGCGGAACTTCCGCATAGATTTGGACATCTGCATCTGCATCCGCATCCGCATTAATCAGTGCGGATGTTCATGCGGATGTGCATATCATGCAAGCAGCGACAAGAAAGAAATTGGGCGAGCCAGGCGATTGGCGCTAGCCGGTCGCACGTGACAATGACCAATGGGAGCGAAGAAATTAGTGACAAGCCTCTACACGTTTGTTGTGGTGTATCATTTGTTTCTTGTGATTTAAGTAGGTATTACATGTTTGTTTGCGTTGTGGACTACTTATCGTATAAATATATATTTAAAATGATGTTGTGATACAGTGATAATTGTGTGTACCTAAATAAAGAGTTAACAAAATAAGTGTTTATGGGTGAACTTTAAATTAGTTACACCAATATAAGATCGCAAGGTAAATTCTATTATGGTAGTACGTTTTATTGTAGGTATAAAATATCGTTTACGATTTTTATCCTCTCCTCGGGCAGTGTTCCTAGTGAACAATAATTATTTAGCAGCGCGGGTTTAATTAACGAACCTCTGCGTAATCGCCTTGAATCAGAAAAGGCGGCGGTACTACTGTTTATTAAGTACAATGCTCCTTTTTTAATTTCACTTACTAATATTAGAACCAGTTGGTTTTATAAAAATAAGAACTTATGTTGATTTGATTACAATAAAAATGTCAATAATTAAGTTATCATTGTTTTAATTCTTCATAAATAGACTTTATTTAAATAATATCTTAAAACTCCGTATCCGCATTCGTATCCGCGGATGTCAGCCTTCAAAACTCCGCATCCGCATTCGCATCCGCGGATGTGAAAAATCAGCATCCGCAACATCCCTAGTATCTACCTAGACGACTCAGCATCGAATCTACCACCAAGTAAAGGTCGATCTCAGGTATACAGTTCAGGCCTTAAAAGGGGTGTATGAAGGAGCCTCCCCGAAGATATGCCTCGGAAATCGTATATCAGGCGTTCCCTGGCAACACTCAGTAATTCTAAAAACTAACTGGCAAATTCTTTCACCACGATGGCAAATACTAAATATGTTTTTGTCATACGCTAAGAAGCCCTTAAAAAGAGCACCCACTCGTTTAAAGAGCTGGCAACGTATTTCTAGGACGGACTAGTCAATATCCATGTCAAATGTAAATATCTAGATACATTCTAACAGCGCCATCTAGTCTCAATTTAAGCAGAGCTTGTATTATGGGTACAGAACCACAGACAAACATACTTATACTTTTTAGTATTTTTTTTTTTGTTAATAATTGTATGTTTTATTCCAAGGTTTCATTCGTCCCGGCCCATTTCATGACTGGTTCACGCAGGTCACTGGACTGGACTTTGAGAACCTTAATGAAAAAGATGAGGTCACTGAGCCGCCAGTAACTGAACCACCAGTGACTGAGCCTCCAGCGACCGAGCCCCAGTGACCGAGCCCCCAGCAACTGAGACTACAGCGACCGAGCCCCCAGCGACTGAGCCACCAGCAACCGAACCCCCAGCGACTGAGCCCCCAGCGACCGAACCCCCAGCGACTGAGCCCCCAGCGACCGAGCCACCAGTAACTGAGGAACCACCGGAAGAGGAAGATGGTGACGAAGATTCCAGCAGTTCAGAAGAAGATCCAGAACTTGCCAAACTACTAAAGAATTTGGAGGTCGAAGTCAAAGTCAAGGTCAAGATGAACAAGTACGCTATTAAACACGAGCATAAACACAACAAGGTCATTAAACGCCCACGTTGATTGTGCAAAACTATGTATGTTTACTTCAATTAAATATTTTCAATTGTATAGCTTTATTTTATTTTGTGGCCCCTGAATCACTTATTTACTATCGTGGTAGGGAGCTATGTTCAATGTTGTTACATATGGTGAAAGGAATAGAATGGTACTAGTAGAATACAACTGGAAAACACGTTTACGGTTGCCCTTGCCTGTAGCCCTTGTTCGTTGCCTCTAATGCTGGCGCCGGCTTATGTGGAACCGCTCAGACATAAGTTTATATGCGCATAAGAATGGTAACCTTTTTAACAAACAAGATAACATTACTAGATGAATACGACGACCAGTAGATAAATACCTACTATAATAATTATGAAGTACCAATATAACGAAAAACTCAAAATCATACCTACCCAAAAAAATAATGTCTTAAGTTTAAACATGATTCTTATAATCATGTTTATGACTTCAGGTGGTATTTTGGCAATTTTAATTAATGCGTTCAATTCTTATTGTAGACCATTCTCCTAGCATGAAGCTAGTAGGATATCAACTTATTCATAAACAAAAAAATATTTTTGAAGGATACGCTAGAAATATAAATACAATACCATATTTCTTACCAAATATTTTTCTGCATAGGGGTTTCACACCTGATATTGTTTATTGGTCAGAGCTTTCACCTTAGATTAAGCATGTACTAGATGTAGTCATAAGACGTTGCCGCTCTTATATCATTTAATCATAGACATATTATGAGGTAGACAGACTGTATATTGAAAAGCGGTGTCTATTTTTGTTAGTGTGCAGTTACAGATTTGTATTAGTGTGCGTCACTAGGGATGTGACCTTGGTATCGAACATATTGTAGAATAGCGGGCGTCGTCGTCGCACCTGCAGAATTAATGATTATAAATTGTGTTAAAAAAACATGGAGTCAGATACAGCAACGTTGTTAATATATCTACAACAAAATTAAAATAAAGCGTTACCATAATAAATTTATACGCAAATATTTTGAAGTTTGGTCTTCCTGGGTTAAAAATTAGATGATGTTGGAACAAATAAAACAAAATATTATTGGTAGGTATTAAATAGTCTATATTATAATTTTACGGTAAAATAACAAATTTTAAATAACACTCACAAAATCAAACTTAAAAATTATTATTTAAAAAATTATACAGAAAGCCTCATTATCATTTTTAAAGACCCATACATACCTACATTGATAAACCACAATAGTGGGTATCATGAAAAAAAAAGTTTCAGTTTAAAAATGCGACCTAAAAACATTTTTTTTTATGTTTTTTTGTTAAAATTATATGTGGATTACAGAAACAAATATGTTCTTGCAAAATTATAACAATATTTTATAGTTTTTAAATTTTCTGAGAAAAGTGATGTGATATTCGGACAAACATACAGACATGACGAATCTATAAGGGTTCTGTTTTTACTGTTGACTACGGAACCCTAAAAAGAAATTAAAAAGTATTTTGAATCTACCACACCGGTTAAAGATTTGATTATATTAAGAAGACTCTAACCAGTTATACAGAAAGACTCGTATAAAAGGTCTAAATAGTAAAAATAACTAAAAGTTGATAATATCCAGGATATCCTTCAAAAATGGTTGGTACTGCATCGGATTTCAGTTTTTTTATTGAAAGCCTACGATGAAGAGGATTGCTCAAAATGTTTTGAGCAAAGCCTGGAGTTCTTCGTAGGCTCCCAGTTTTCACGCCTTACACTTTTAACCATTCTTCTCTGATTTGTGGACATTTCGGGAACCTAAAAATTCAAATTGTATAAAAGAAACTGTTAAAGAAATATACTATCGATGGAATTAAATTCTATGTTGAGTACATCACTATGTAACATCCTTAAATTTTCATGCATAATATTAATTGTTTAGACGTAATTTCTACAATTAATACAAGCTAATGTATGTCTAACATTATTTAAAGTCTACTACTACATGTTTTTATCCATAAGTCTCATTACAACTACGTAATATGAATGAAATGTCGTCAAATATTTACTTATGAAATGATAATTCCGGGTCTTTTACTCCTCCTTTGGTGGTTCTTGAGAACAATTTACCGCAGAACACGACATTTTCTACGTTTAGTTATTTCTTTCAAAATATTTATTAAATTATGACACTTTGTGAAAAATTTGCACGACAGCTCGTAATGTTTTGGCCTCTTTGGAGGCCACTAAATGACACGACGTCAGAGTTGTGAAACGTCTATCAACCGTCTCTTCTACTCGTAACTAGGATTCGTGTGATAGACAAAGATACATGACGTGTATTGCATTACAATGATATAAGAGCGGCAACGTCTTATGACTACATCTAGTACATGCTTAATCTAAGATTGTAATGCAATACACGTCATGTATCTTTGTCTATCACACGAATCCTAGTTACGAGTAGAAGAGACGGTTGATAGACGTTTCACAACTCTGACGTCGTGTCATTTAGTGGCCTCCAAAGAGGCCAAAACATTACGAGCTGTCGTGCAAATTTTTCACAAAGTCATAATTTTAATAAATATTTTGAAAAGAAATAACTAACGTAGAAAAATGTCGTGTTCTGCGGTAAATTGTTCTTCAAGAACCACCAAAGGAGGAGTAAAAGACCCGGAATTATCATTTCATAAGTAAATATTTGACGACATTTTCATTCATATTACGTAGTTGTAATGAGACTTATGGATAAAAAACATGTAGTAGTAGACTTTAAATAATGTTAGACATACATTAGCTTGTATTAATTGTAGAAATTACGTCTAAAACAATTAATATTATGCATGAAAATTTAAGGATGTTACATAGTGATGTACTCAACATAGAATTTAATTCCATCGATAGTATTTCTTTAACAGTTTCTTTTATACAATTATTGAATTTTTAGGTTTCCCGAAATGTCCACAATCAGAGAAGAATGGGTTAAAAGTGTAAGGCGTGAAAACTGGGAGCCTACGAAGAACTCCAGGCTTTGCTCAAAACATTTTGAGCAATCCTCTTTCATCGTAGGCTTATCAATAAAAAAACTGAAATCCGATGCAGTACCAACCATTTTTGAAGGATATCCTGGATATTATCAACCTTTTAGTTATTTTTACTATTTAGACCCTTTTATACGAGTCTTTTCTGTATAACTGGTTAGAGTCTTCTTAATATAATCAAATCTTTGAACCGGTGTGGTAGATTCAAAATACTTTTTAATTTCTTTTTAGGGTTCCGTAGTCAAACAGTAAAAAACAGAACCCTTATAGATTCGTCATGTCTGTATGTTTGTCCGAAATCACATCAACTTTTCTCAGAAATTTAAAAACTATAAAAATATTGTTATAATTTGCAAGAACATATTTGTGTTCTGTAATCCACATTATAATTTTAACAAAAAAACATAAAAAAAAAATGTTTTAGGTCGCATATTTTTAAACTGAAACTTTTTTTCATGATACCCACTATTGTGGTTATCAATGTAGGTATGTATGGGTCTTTAAAAATGATAATGAGGCTTTCTGTATATATTTTTTAAATAAAATAATTTTTAAGTTTGATTTGTGAGTGTTATTTAAAATTTGTTATTTTACCGTAAAATTATAATATAGACTATTTAATACCTACCAATAATATTTTGTTTTATTTGTTCCAACATCATCTAATTTTTAACCCAGGAAGACCAAACTTCAAAAATTTGCGTATAAAATTTATTATGGTAACGCTTTATTTTTAATTTTTGTTGTAGATATAATTAACAACGTTGCTGTATCTGACTCCATGTTATTTTTAACACAATTTATAATCATCTAATTCTGCAGGTGCGACGACGACGCCCGGCTTAATTCTAGCAATATGTTCGATACCAAGGTCACATCCCTAGTGACGCACACTAATACAAATCTGTAACTGCACACTAACAAAAATTAGACACCGCTTTCAATATACAGTCTGTCTACCTCATAATATGTCTATGGCTTTCACAAATAATTATTTTAACGTAGTGACTTAGATAAACAATAGTGTCTATCTAAATATTGTTCATGGCAACTCTAACTTACAATGTCACTATTGTACTTGGTACTCTGTCAGGTGTCAAACAAAATACGTCATTTTTAAGTTATCAAGATCGCAAACTCTATTTATTCCTAAAATTTCTTTACAGTCGTGAAATAAATAAGAAAAGTTGAAATGAAATGGAAGCACCAAAGTCGAAAGGTAATTTGTAAAATTCTCTAAGCTGTAATATGCGTATGGTACATCAAAAATCGTTGTTTTGGGTGTGATACTCGAAACTCGTAACTTGGTTGGTGATACATAGTTTTGTGTGGGCGATGGTATGTTTAAATTATCCTTTGTTTGTCCCTTGATTCTTGTTTTCTGCCTAGAATAAATGACTCTTGAACACTTTATTTAATTAGTCATTCAATTTTTATAAAAAACACTCATATTTTAAGTCAATGATCAGATAATATTGATTACACACCTTTCTCGAATTTGTTTACTTCCGCGTTTTTTAATTTACATGGTCAAATACCTAAAACGTAGTTGCTTATTATAAATAATTTTCAAATCTTCTGAATTATTCTTATTAGAATCTTATTATTTGATACATTATTATAAGCAATTAATATTCTTTTGTGATAAGACTTAAGAAGACCCGAAATTATAAATAGTAAAAATAACACCATGAGGTTGATTTAAGCAGACTTATGGATAAATTTTCTAATTTTCTTAAGTGAGAAAGGTATGAAATGATATAAATGGAATGTTATAAACGGAGAGTTTTGAAATTCTATTGATGGGGCAGTATAGGGCAAAAGCCATTTCAGCAGTCTGTAAGTCCTTGACTGTTGGAAATCACGCACAATAGGAAAATTTGCGTGAGATGCATGAAACAAAACAGATAAATAAGTTCTTCAGCTCTTAAAATTAGTTAATATTGAGTGCCATTTTCAGTCACATTCTAATTGTGAGTCACTTTGCTAACATATCTATGGGCTACAGTATCAGTCAGTGAACTACAAATTTTTTTGTAACATATAAATATATAATTAATTAATTAATTAAAACTTTAATTAATTAATTAATTAAAATTTAAAAATATATATATTAATTTGGACTAACAGTAGAGCTAAGTAAAATATTGTACTAACAAATAATGGATCAAAGATATCTGAAATAAATGATAAAAAAAAATAAAAGAGTATCATGTATGTGTAGCATGAATAATCCACCATCGGCTAATCCCCACTTGCCTGCGTGAATGACTACGGCATACACCCCTTTTAGGGTGGGCTTGTACCCTTCAGTGGGAATTATAAGGATGATGCTGAATTTATTAATATGCTTATAGAAATGATAAGCTAAAGGATATGGTCCTTTATGGGAGCTTCATTTGTTTTGTTTTCAGAATGTCAAGCTGTGCTGTGTCCTGAATGATATGGTGATGATGATATCTCTGCCTTGGAAATGACTGCATAAAGACTGCTTTAGGTGAGAACCAATTTTAAATCATATTAAAATCTGTACAAAAATTTAATAGTCCGACATCATAGCCTATAGAATTAATAAATTGAGGTTAATTTTCAATTGAATGATTCAATTGTATGTTGTATGAAACCTGCTGTAGGTCAACATTTTCAGAGTCTCATTATGCATTAATTTTGTAATGTGATGTGTAACGGTTTTGAAGTGTAATATTGTGGTGACTGTCTATGTAAAAATAATATGAATGTATATATATAATATACCGCGACCTGTCCCGACTTCGCACAGGTGCAATGCTTATAATAGGCATGGATAGATAGATAGATAGATCACTTTATTGCTCACAATGAATTAAATACAGAAAAAAAACCAATACAGTGGGCAAAGGCGGCCTTATCGCTACAAGCGATCGCTTCCAGGCAACCTTAGGATAAAAGGCATGCTTATGCCGCAAACCTCAAAATTAACAGTATTTCTCCCAGCTAATTAAAGTGTGCTTTTATACATATAAACCTTCCTCTTCTATGACTATTAAAAAAACCGCATCAAAATCCATGACGTTTTAAAGATTTAAGCATAGTTCTTGTAGATGATGTAGGACCCCTACTACTCAGTGCATTCGCTAAGAATTGAAAGCATCCAACGAGCTTTTACCAGACACCTTGCATTTTGCTCCAGTGGTTTCTCTCATAGAAACCCCTACATTCACCGCCTAAAAAAATTTAACATGATTACCCTTAGAAACAGAAGACTCTTGCTAGGTATGTGTTTTCTCCACAAGCTTCATAATGGTCGAGTTCAGTGTGTCAATCTTCTTCAACGTCTGAATCTCTCTGTCCCATATTGTTTACCAAGAAGTAAAATGAAGAAAATATTTTTATCACCAGCTTTCAGAACTAATCTTGGTCTGCAGTCTCCTTTGAGTAGAATCCAAAACGATTACAACTTGCTCTGTAGCAAATACAGGACTGGACATATTTCATGATTCATTTTTAATTTTAAAGGGAAGATCATGCGCTTCATGAAGTCAGAGGCTACATTACTGTAAACCTATATTCTGTGCAAATAAAGAATCTTATCTTAAAAGATACACATAGCAGAATTTTGAAATGTAACACTGTAATATTATAATATGTGTGTGCATGTATTGTTGGTGAGTCTAATAAATAAATAAATAAAAGATGTTTTTATATAATAAGTTTTAAATACTTTTTTAGGTGCTCGGTATGTGACTGCTCCCTCTCAACATGGTATTTTGAAAAGGCTGGCCTTCTGTTCTGCCAGGGTGATTACTGGGCGCAGTTTGGGGAGAACTGCGAGCAATGTGGACAGGTAGATAAAATTTGTCTTATCTAAATATCTGTTAATTGAAACATTTTTTGTTGTAAGAGCTTTTATACCTTCTGAGTTTTATGCTGGGATCCATCGCATTCCCAATATATATCATACATCTATAGTAAACATATTGTTCATCATCAGCTCATTAAACGTCACCACCGAGAGGCACGAGCCTACCCGTATATGGTGATTTGGCCTTAGTCGTCCACGCGGGCCCAGTGCGAATTGGACGACTTCACACACAACCTTTGAATCTCTTCGCAGGCGTGCGCAGGTGTTCCTCACGATGTGTTCCTTCAACGTAAGAGCGTCGGATAACCTACATATAATTTTAAAAAATCGAACACATTGGTACGTGTCGGGATTTGATCCTCAGCCCTCCCGGTAGAAAAGGCGACAGTCCACACCATTGAGCCACCGACGCTCTAAACATATTGTTAATGTTACATATTGTTGATAACTTTCCATCAAGTATTGTGTATCTGTTTATCATCTCTTTATCATCAACGCATTCAATGCTATTTGCAATTTTTTAAGAGCGTCGGTGGCTCAATTGTGTGGACTGTCGCCTTCCTACCGGGAGGGTAGAGGTTCAAATCCAACTCGTACCAATGTATTTTCGAAATTATATGTACGTATCCGACGCTCTTACGGTGAAGGAAAACATCGTGAGGAAATCTTCATGCACGCCTGCGAAGAGATTCGAAGGTTGTGTGTGAAGTCGTACAATCCGCACTGGGCCTGCGTGGACGACTAAGACCTAATCACCCTATACGGGTAGGCTCGTGCCTCTCGGTGGGGACGTTTAATGAGCTGATGATGATGATGATGAATGCTATTTGCAATCCAAACTCAGCTTTTGAGATCCAAACCAGCTTCTCTGTGGTGCATTTGAATAAGTTCTAGCAATCGGTCAATACGCACTTGATTAGTGGCGCGGGTACCGGTCCAAACCATCCCAATGTGAGCCCTTAATCTAGCCCAGCAGTGGGTTTGACGACCCATTTGGTGTAGCGGTTGAGACGTCGACTACTACACCAAGGGTTCCGGGTTCAATCCCCAGTCAGGACAAACATTTGTGTGCATTAACATGTCTGTTTGTAATTGTGTGGGTGTTTTCTATGTATATTAATATGTATGTATTGATGAAAAAAAATGTATGTAAGTATGTTTATCCGTTGTTTAGTACCCATAATACAGGCTTTACTCTTAACTTGGGTCTAGATGGCGCTGTGTGAGTGACTGTGGATATTTATTTATTACTAGCTGACCCGACAGACTTCGTCCTTTCAGAAAAAATTGTAATGTGGCAGTGTTTTGTTCCTACCTTTTTTATATTCTTTGCAAAAATTATCCTGAACAGAACCGTCACCCTGGTAATAATTCGGTGTGAATTAAAAATAATTCAATAAAACACTATAAGCATTTAAAGTAAGTAATTTTAATGAATTTTATATAAATAGCAATAAAGCTCAAATTGATTCTTGTTTTAGTTAGAAAGCGTTTGTATGTGAAATAGAAAAGGGCTGTTTTTAGGGTTTTCCCGGCAATTATTCTATTTTTTCTCGCCGTAAGAACCATCCTTGGACTTCAACGAACATTTTAAAAAAAGAATTGGCCAAATCGCTCCAGGCGTTGTTGAGTTATGCGCTTACCAACACATTTTGCGATTCATTTTTATATTATAGATTATTAATGGGTAACTTAATGATGATGCCAAGAATGATAGTAACTTTAAACCAATTAGTGCGCTGCTATTTAGTATTTTATAACATACATATTGTGTTAACTATTGAGGTCAAATGAAACCTGACGCAATATTATACAATAAATATGAAGTAATTATAAATCATTCAGATGATAGCCATGTAATTGGTCAATATTAATTATATTAACAAGTTCCGTGACAGAAATTAAATTGTGTTTAACGTTTTAATCAAGTGCGGTATCGTGTCCCGACAGGTTGAAATTAAATTATTATTGGTTGTTTTATTTATTTATATATATAGTATAGTATAATAGTTATAATAGAAATCTAAAATGTGGAGATCATATATTGAAAATCATTAAGTGCGATAAAATGTTTATTTACATAAAAATGTATGTATGTATGTTTATTAGCATCAGTATGTTTCAGGTTCAATCCCCGGGCTGTACAAAAATATGTAACATGAATTTTCCATGTATAATAAATAATGTCTGTATTTACAAAAACAAGGATATGTATGTTTATCCGTTGTTTAGTTTCCATATTACAGGCTAATGCTTAGTTTGTTTCTAGATGGCGCTGTGTGAATGTCTTTGGTTATTTATTTAGAACCCATATATTACATTATACCATTAATTTTATCTTATATATTTTAATTCTATGTAATATTGATTTTATGATTTGAAATAAATGATTCATTGATCAATTAATAAATTGAGTAATCTATTACAGGTTAAATGCTTAGTTTGGGGATGTGTGTGTTCTAAAAAACGTGATCTTTATGGACCTAAACTGAATGAAGTACTCTGAATAGTGATGACAATGATGTGTAGGGGCACGAGCCTACACCCTTTACGGGTAGGCTAGTGCCCCTCAGTGGGGACGTATGAGCTGATGATGATGTTGTGCAGGTGATAACGGGCCCGGTGATGAGTGCGGGGTCGCAGCGCTTCCACCCGGAGTGCTTCGCGTGCTCCACCTGCGGGAATCCCATCGAGGACGGACACGACTATGCGCTGCTCAGCCGGACCCTTTACTGGTAAACTTACAATACATATATTTACTCATTTAGACGACCCAGTTGGTGTAGCGGTTGAGACAGCTACTACATTGAGGGTTTCGGGTTTGGTCCCCGGGCAGTTCAAACATTTGTGTGCACGAACATGTCTGTTTGTATCGGTCTGGGTGGGTTCGATGTATATGTAATATGTATGTATTTACAAAAAAATATATATATGTATTCTAATTAATTATTTAGTACCCGTAATACAAGCTTCACATTAGCCTGAAACTGGCAGAAAAATTCTAGTCGAAAAAACGCGATGGTTAGAGACGAAAAAAGACTTGGTCAAAAAAAAGGATGCTTTAAGTCAGAGACGAAAAAATACTCGGTCCAAAAAAATGCTGTTTGCAGGCAAAAGTTACTAACGAAAATATACTTTTTTGGGTCCATGTCTTTTTTCGTACCCGTCTATCGTGTTATTTCTGCTAGAACATTTCTGACAGTTAGCCTCATCAAGCTTCCCTTAGATGGCGCTGTGTGAATGTCACTGGATATTTATTTATTTATTTCGTTGTCCGCAGCGGATCGTGCTATGCTCCACGTTCAGAGCCCGCGGAACAGTTCCAGGTCACGCAGTAAGTAAACGATGATCATTTATTCTTTACAGGCAGTAAATGGACATTGGAGCTTATAAATTCTGTTTTGAAAATATTTTGGTACTTTTCCTCAATGCTCATTCCAGTTTACGAAGCGGAATTGGCAGATACGGGATTGCGTTTCTTCCATAAACTTAAGTCCAGCTAGTCATTTGTTTAGCATTTGAATAGACCAAGGTTCGAGTCCTCTGATGCATTTTTTTGGTAGTCTTTGTAAATACTGTATTTATAATCTAAAATATTGGTATGTATACTTAATAACTATTGATTCATATATGCACGTAAAATTACATTAAATTACATACATTTATCACGTAGACACACCGTACATCTTTCTAATATATCTCCATGATTTTTTTGTTTTTGTTGTGTTGTGATTCTATTCAGTAAATCCCGCGTAAGGTGAAAATTCACTGTGTATGTTTTCATCCAGTTTGGTTAGGACAGTGGCGGATTTCCCCATAGGCAATGCAGGCTGGTGCTAGGGCGGCAGATTGAGAGGGGCGGCAAATTTAGCCCGAATATTTTTTATCTTACAAAAATAAAAAAAAACACTTGTAATTATATATGTACACATTACGTCCGTAATCAGTATGTAAAAGACTACTTACAAATCATATAGTTCCAATTTCAGAATAAATGTAATCCACCACAAAATTTCTAACGTATTCAATTTCAAAAAATATTAGGGGCGGCAAACGTTTTTAGCCTACTAGCGGCAAATTTTTAATCCGCCACTGGGTAAGGACATACTAGGCTGAATTACCTGATTGTCCGCCAAAGACTGGAGGGCGCTTTTACACTTAAGCCGTCGGCCCCGGCTAAAATCCTCGCATAGTCATTAACAACAACCAATCCGTGTTGGACCCGTTGCGGATTACAGCCCAATCTCCCCAAAGCTATGATAACGCTGAAACTTGAAAATTTAAGGAGCTTAGTCACACTTGACTACGTCGCTCCATCTTATCCAAGCTTTTTATTTACATATTTTTATTTAGATTTAACATCATATAATGTATATAAATCTTTTGCCATTTTTGACAATGGTTCGGCAAGAATTACATTGATTGAGCCAACTTGGGCAGAGGTGAGGTAAGATAGTGTTCTTCTCCATTGCTCGTTCCGCACGCACTCCATCAATATGTGAAAAACATCATCAATCACCCCACAGTCTTCACATAAAGGTGTTGAAGGCTGTTCTAGGCAGGCATGATTCATCCTCGGCCGCAACATCACTTACCATCAGGTGAGATGGCGGTCAAATGTCTGCCTATAGAGAATAAAAAAAATTTGGCAGGAAAATTCTATTAGAAAAAATGCGTTGGCCAGGGACGAAAAAATACTTGGTTCCAAAAAGGCTGTTTTCAATAAATATATTCAAAAATATCCAAACGATCCGCACGTTGCGGTCAAAAATTATTAAAGAATTCCTTTTTTGGGACTAAGTCTTTTGTCGTCTCCGGGCGTCGCATTTTCTGCTGGAATTTTTCTGCCAGTTACAGCCTCATATAGCTATGATATGTAGGCCTGTGTGCTACAGTGCGCTGTAATAGGCTGATAATGATAAAATAATATTTCTTTTTCATTACACTCTGGCTAACTTTTGTCCTAAAAAAAGACATGTTGGGATCGAATATAATATTAAAAAGTGTGCCGGTGACCGTAAGTAAGTGTAACGCGGTAGATGGCGGTGCGAGGCGTGGTCCCGTTGTAGAGCGTGGTCCCGTTGTGGGGCGAAAGCCCGGTGGCTGATTCGAGCGCTGCTGGCGGGAGCCTGCCATACGTGCCTACTGGGGTATGTGACCGGTAGACGCTTATTGGACGTAGGCTTGTGTGCGCTTTGCTACCTGTTAGCAATGATATTCTGTATGTATAATGGTAGATACGCCATCCGTGCCTCAAAAATGAACCGCCGAAGAGAGTACAGTTTGTACTCTTTTGTTTGTGTATGTGTGTTGTCACTGCATTCGGAACACTTTTTTGTTTTGTGAGCATATCACGAATCTATACTATTTGCGCTTGACTGCCCTTTAGTTTTTCCTAGGCCGTGGCGTGCACTACTCCACTCAGAGACCTATCGCTCAAAGACACTATAAACAATAGGTGAACTGCTGTCGGACCTACATGTCTCGTGGCTACAGGCTCGTGCCCCTCGGTGGGGACGTTTAATGAGCTGATGATGATGAGGGTATACCGACAATTAAGTGTTGTAGTAACATGGAGTCTGCTGTCGTGACAACCAAGACAAACTATTGTATAACCGGGAACTACTGAAGTATTCGCGTTGTTGCATCCTATTGATATAAGTTGCTTCATCATCATCAGCTCATTAAACGTCCCCACCGAGGGGCACGAGCCTACCCGTATAGGGTGATTAGGCCTTAGTCGTCCACGCGGGCCCAGTGCGGATTGGACGACTTCACACACAACCTTTGAATCTCTTCGCAGGCGTGCATGAAGGTTTCCTCACGATGTTTTCCTTCACCGTAAGAGCGTCGGATAACGTACATATATTTTCGAAAATTCCAAAATATATTGGTACGTGTCAGGATTTGAACCTCAGCCCTCCCGGTAGGAAGGCGACAGTCCACACCACTGAGCCACCGACGCTCTTATATCTTATATAAGTTGCTTACGTGCGCTTTATTGGCAATAGTGCAAATTCAGTTAAATCTTGTAGGTAGTCTCTGTTGTGGTAATATTAGTTGTGTTTATTTGATTGTTTTGGTATCATCTATATGTGTTACATGCATGGGTAGTCGGTTAAGTGTTGAAGTCCTAAGGAGATTTCTTTATTATATATATTTAGATTGATAGTAGGCTTTCGTGGGCCGTCTGGCACCGTATATTAACCGGACAATCAAAAAGCCTGACTTGTCGTATGTCCGGCTTAATCCTTAAGTATAATTAACGGGTATAAGAGGCATCTGTTGTCTCGGGTGACGGGCGCAGTGCGACAGTGATGGAGAATAATAACTGTCTGTCAGTTGTGACATTCAATGCCGCTCTGTCATGGTCAGGCGTATCACTATCATCAGCTGAGCGTCCTGACCGTCTTGTACACTTTGTGATATAAAAAACGGACCCTAACTAATAGCAACCCTACATGAGTATTGGCTTGAGCACGCTTTACTACCGCCAGTTATAAATGTAGATTTTATTGGAAAGAAAGAAAGAAATAATTTATTTGGTTAACAAAAAAATCATATAAAACACAGATAAAATATATTCCAAAAAAAACATTTTAACATAAATTGATAATAAAGAAGATATTTCAAATCATCATCAATTCATTAATCGTCCCCACCGAGGGGCACGAGTCTACCCGTATAGGGTTTTTTTTTTTTTTTTTTTTTTTCGAACTGACTACTGCTGTTGGCCGCAGATGGCCTTTACAGCTTCACCGGGCAAGTGGCGAGCGCAGATGGCTCTCAGCCTAAATATTTACACAACGAGCCTAAGGGCGTCCCCGAACGGGACTCGAACCTCGGCTTAGGGCGTTGCGGGGGGGGCTTGGTAGCCTAACATATGTTTGGGGAGAAAAGCGGCCCGGTACATGCCGGTTACGCGAATAGGGACTGTGCGAACCTACAGGGACACGCGACGATGGCCCCGCCGGCGGGGACGGAACCTCGGTTGTCGATTTGTGGAGTGTACTTTTAGTAATTTAGCTGTTTCGGCCGCCGTCGCGGCGGCGACCGTGATAGGGTCATCAGGATCGTCTAGTACGTCCCGTGGACGTCGTCGTTTACGCGCGCGAGCTGAAATAAAATTATTATTAGCTGCTGTTGTAGTATAATCAGCAGAGGAGACAATGAGCGGGTTTGAATGCGCTATTGCCGAGTCGAAGTAGCGTTTGGACGCCAACTTTAGGTACTGCGAAATCGTAGGCAGCCCTAAGTCCAAATGAAGATTCAAGTTCCGTAAAAACCACGGCGCTCCCGTGGCCCTACGCATGAACTTATTCTGAATAACTTGTAGCCTATGGACGTGTTTGGACGCAGCGTGTGCAAATACCACACCGGCATACGTCATAATGGGCCTGATGCACGCCGTGTATATTCGCACCTTATTACTAAGGGACAATTTACTACGCGCGTTTAGTAGGCAATGAAGGCGCCCGAGTGCGAATGCAGCCCGGTTGCGCACCATTTTGATGTGCGGCCCAAAGGTTAGACCACTATCGAGAGTGACGCCTAGGTATCGGGTGCTCTTTTCCCACGGAATAGAACGCCCGAATAGCGTTACCTGACGTGGGAGGTTTCGCGCCGACGGCGCGCCGGTCTTCTGAAAGAGGACCGCCGCGCTCTTGTCCGGGTTGACCTCGACCCTCCACTTCCTGAACCAATCACCTAACGTGTTGGCGGATGCCTGGAGGGTCCTGACAATGGGGCCCGCGTGCTTCGACGAACAGTAAATGGCCGTATCGTCGGCGAACAACGCGATATTCGTCCTGAGCGGAGAGGGACGAAACTCCGGGAGGTCGCTAGTGTATAGCGTGAAAAGGAGTGGGGATAACACCGAGCCCTGCGGAACGCCTGCCCGCAGGGGGTGGGGAGGGGATAGAGTGCCCTCCATGCGATATCGGAACGTACGATTCGCTAGAAATTCGCGCACTATGCGTACTAGACGGTCGGGCACGTTTAGTTTGTATAACTTGTATATCAAACCCTCGTGCCAGACTTTGTCGAACGCTTTTGCGACATCGAAAAATAATGCTCCCGTTTTATGGGGATACGTCATATTGAATCGGGAGGAGATATGCTCCACTATGCGATGTACTTGATGTACACACGAGTGTTTGGTTCGGAACCCAAACTGCTCGTCGGGAAGGAGGCCTGCTGAGTCGACGTACTCGCGCAGGCGGGTCAATACTATACGTTCGTAAATTTTACCAATAACATTTAGTAAACTTATCGGACGATAGCTGGACGGTTCGCACTTTGGTTTGCCCGGTTTGGGAATGCCGATGACTGTGGCTTCTTTCCACGACTGTGGGAATATACCTTTTTTCAACGCCGAGTTGAATACGGCGGTGAGAAAGGTTAACAGTGCTAACGGAAAGTGTTTCAACACTTTGTTGGTAATGCCGTCGGGGCCGGGGGCTTTGCGTGGGTGGAGGTTTTTGACGATAGTCGCGACCTCATCCACCGTGACCTCCCTCAGGGGGGGGGCCGTGGGGGGGGAGCGAAGCTCTACGCTCGACCTCGGATTCAACTTCGAGAAGGTGGTCCGGGTCTACGGGCAGAGTGCTCGGCGAACACTGTTGTTCGAGACTAGCGGCGAGACACTCCGCCTTTTCGTCATCATCAAACGCGGGCGTTTGGTTCGGACGATTCAGGGGGGGGCGTGCTCGCTGCCGTATCGGACTTCAGTTTTCTGGCTAATTGCCAGAATGCTAAATGACTGGGCTCTAAGCTAGATAGCATGTCACCCCAGCGTTCGTGCCGTAATTCGTCGATGCGTCGCTTTACGTCCCTCTGTAAAGCGCGCAACCGAACCCGGTTCGACTCTGTGGGATATGCATCGTACGCGCGGGTGGCCGCGTTCTTTTCCGTCAACAGGGCGCGTACATCAGGCGGCAGGTCCCAGCGAAGGTGCGCCTTCGCCGGCTCCTGTCGTGAGCAGTCCTTAACGACGCTCTGTACGCGCTCCGTGAGGGAATCGATAGCGCGGAGGGTATCGGGGATGGACGACGAGTCGTCCGGGGTGGCATCTGCAAGCTCGCTGGGGATAGACTTGAGGCTATTCTCGAGTCTAATCCAGTCTACTTTAGTGACTGTGGGCTCAGTCGATTGGTGGGACTGGGAGTGGGGGGAGCCTATCCTCGGGGATAGCTCGATGACCACGGGTCTGTGGTCGGACACTAACTCATGTAAAACTTCTATAGAACATAAACGTAGGTTTATGTTCTTTAAAAGCGCTACATCTAATATGTCTGGCCTATGGGCGATATTGCCCGGATAATGGGTGGGGCACATGGGAGCGATAATATCGAAATTTAGAGTGCTCGATAGCGACTCTAATAACCTACCCCTAGGGTTTGTGGTGAGACAGTTCCACATGGCGTTCTTGGCGTTCAAGTCGCCGGCCATGATAACTGATGGACCTAACTTCATGATGGCTCTAAATCGCTACGTAGTAGCGCACGAGGCCGGGACGGGGATAAATATGCGGAAACTATAATAACCGGCTGATGACCGGTCATAGCTAACCTACATACGGACGCTTCTAAATGTTTTAGTTTGGGGGGGTCCATAGGTACACAATGGAGTGACCTTTTGTAGTAGATAAGGGTGCCTCCTAAGGCAGAAGATGTCCTATCATTGCGCACTAGATTATAGTTTGCAATTTTAGGGTCCCGCGCGGCGGGTTTCAAAAAGGTCTCTTGAACTAGGAATACGTCTAGTTGGTGATCGCGGAGGAAGGAGGTTACTTCCGTCCGCTGCGACGTTAGCCCATTGGCGTTGAAATATCCTACTTTGAGGGATCTTGGTTTGACTCTGCATGCATTCTGGTGTAAATTCATGGTGAATTTACCTTGAAACTCACCAACGCCTGCCTAAGGCTCAAGCCCTCAAAGGCCGCCCTAGTCATGGCGTTGGCGTCGCCCTCCGCTTGCCGCAGGAGTTCGGCTATGCGGGAAACTTCTTCGAAATCAATAGTTTCGAAAAAACGATTTACTAGCTCGTAATCCGCTAGTAAATCGTTTGACCCCTTCCCCCCGGAGGGGGGGGTGAGGGGCGCACGCTTAGGTGCAAGTGGTGACGCACGCTTGGGTGCGGGGGCGGGGGTCACACGCTTGGGTGCAGGAGGGGGGCCCACGGTCGGAGCGGCCGCCCGGGTTGAACCCCGGACCGCCTGCGACCAGCTGGGCGTGAGTTTGTCCACCGACGCGGTAGCGAGCGGCGGGAAGTGTGCGTCCCCCTTAGGCGGGGGGCGCGGGGCGGCGGAAGGACGGCCCGCTACGGGGGCGACCTTCCGGTGGATTTTGGGGGCCTTCGGGCACCCGCGGTAGTTGGCGGGGTGGCCCTTCTCGCCACACAGCACGCAGCCCGGGGGCTCTGTGCACTGTGTGCGGTCCTTTGGCCGATCGCAGTCGGCGGTGCCGTGATCCTCTAGGCACTTGACGCACCTAGGGCGGGCAAAACAGTTGCGGGCAGAGTGCCCGTAGAGTTGGCAGTTATGGCACTGCCCAGGGGGCCCGCTCTTGCGGGGAGCTTCGACGGTGATGCCGCCTAGCTGGCACACCGTCTTGATGTTAAATAATGGCCTTGCCGGCCTCCGAACGCTGGAGGGTGACAAGTACCATGTCGTAAGGGTTAAGGGTGTTTGCGCGGTGCATCCTGAAAACTTGGATGACCGGCAGGTTTTGGGACTTGAGGTCGTCCATGACCTCAGAAGTGGGAATTTCCCGGGGGACGCCCCTCACGACTACGCGGAGTAGTCGCTCCTCGGGGAGGGTGTAGGTGAAAAAGTTCACCTTCATGTTCTGAAGCATCGTAGTGAATTTACGATGTTCAGTGGAGGTCTGGAGTTGCACCTTGATACCCTGTTGGGTGGTGCGGGCAGAGCGGTAATAAATGCCGCTGACGTTGGCGCGCTTCGACACGTCAGTCCACTTTTCCTTGTCCTGGATGTACAAGGGCGGAGGTGACGGGCCTGTTCGCGGGGCGGCAGCCTGAGGGGCTGGCGAAAGGGGGATGGCTACCGGTGAGCCAGGGCGGGTCGCCGGGGAGGCGACGGGGGAGGGCGAATCCGGAGATTCGCGGGAAGGTGTCGCGAGGGGAGACCCCTTGGCGACCACCTTGCGAGAGGGAGCGGGGGCTTTCGCCTTGCGCTTCCTCTTCCTTTTACCCTCAACGAGGGTGAAAGTTGTCTCTTCCGAGGACTCTTCCTCGGAAGCGGAGGAGGATGTGGCGGAGACCACATCCATAGAGGTTTCATCAGCCCGTGGACAGCTCAAGATGACCCGGGCTGGCCGGGGCAGTGGACGTCGTCGATGATGACTTCGATCGCGAACGCCTTGGCGAACGCGACTGGACGGGACGGGGTGAGGGGGGGCTGGGCCTCCCTCGCCTCGTTAGTTCCCTGAGCAAAGGAATTCGTCGGCGGCTTCCTCCAGAATCCTGGGGTTCCGCCTAAGAAATTCTAATGCTGCAGCTGCAACAGCGGCATCATCGTTGGCGAGCCTCATGGCTGCCTCCGATGCCGCTGGAGAATAACTAAACGAAAAACTATGAACCTTCGCTCGCGTCCCCCCGTATAGGGTGATAAGGCCTTAGTCGTCCACGCGGGCCCAGTGCGGGTTGGCCGACTTCACACACATTCTTCGAATCCCTTCGCAGGCGTGCATGAAGGTTTCCTCACGATGTTTTCCTTCGCCGCAAGAGCGTCGGATAACGTACATATATTTTCGAAAATTCGAAAACACATTGGTACGTGTCGGGATTTGAACCTCAGCTCTCCCGGTAGGAAGGCGACAGGCCACACCATTGAGCCACCGACGCTCTATTATATTATTATTATATACATATTTCAAATGTGTAAACCAAATCGGTTGCCACTTAGCTTTTCTGTCTCTGCTATGGGTATCTGTGACGCTGATTTTACGTGGAACCGTTATTTAATAATAATCTGAATGAATTATGTTATTTTTAACTGTTTTAGTACGTGATACATGTGGATTCTGCTATAGTATGTAGTGGGTTAGCTGTTATAGTCACATATTTTGAAACTGTATTGTCTTGTAGGTAGTTTTTGTTATTATGTTTTCCTATCTATTCTGTCCTATGGATATGGTTATTTATTTATTTTCTGCTAGTCACATGGTATTGCATTGGTGTAACATAAATATAGCGGTACATTGATCACGTGACACCCTGCAAGGGCACTGCAAAAAAAGAGAGCGACGTACATATAATTTATTTATAACCGAGATACATAAGTTTATTAGCTTAACAATCCATTACTCATTATCTTGAAAAAATTCGTTTAATGTGTAATATGCTTTTTGTAAGAGATGTGTTTTTAGTGTTTTTGTGAAAATATTATAGTTTAGTAATTCTTTTATTTTGTTTGGTATATTGTTATAAATCGATATAGTTATGTGTGCTATGCGTTCAGTAGACCATGACAGAGCGCCATTGATTGAGACCAACAACTGATACACAGTTATTATTCTCCATGAATGCGTCATTCATTGCGAAAGTAATATACTTCTGCACTTTAGTGGTGTAGTGTGTACTTTTGTGTATCTCTACATATATTTCTTTATGTAATAAGTGAGAGATATTGTGGGTTCGAATCCCGCGGGGAGACAGGGTCATACTTTGTACGATTTTTCTAGCTTTGTCCTAGCCAATGTCCTAACAGTTGTATCGCATGATTGTCCCAATATTGGTTTCATATTTGGGATGGCATTTAAAGCCTTCGGTCCCTATAATTTAAGGATTGTAGTTAAAACCCATTTCTTCCCAGTGTGGGAAGGCCTGTTCTCAGCAGTGAAACGTTATAGGCTGTTGATATCCAGTTTATTGCCCCATAATAAAGTATTAGTTTCTTTGTTAGAAAACTCACGTTGTCTAAATTACTTAATTGCATTTTCAATTATCTAGAATTTTAGGTATGAATTGTTGACATAGGGGTTTGTCACCGGTGCGTAAGCGTGGCGTGATGACGACTCATTAACATTTTTACACCTTTACATATTTCAAGCGGAAAACACGAAAGCACTTGTCACTAACGAGTGCAGTGTGCAGTAACGATTGGGCTGGGGTATTTGTTTAAATAACAGATACTCATAGTGCTCATTTACAATATATTGTAAGGGTTATGTTTGTACATAATTCAAATCAAAATAAATATATCAATTATATGTTCATTTAAATTAAATTCAAATATTAAATAGAAACAGATATTACTTGTATTGTTGTGGTTATTGACATTAATTTAATGGTAAATAAAGTTGTGAATTTGTGTTGAAGTTAAAAGTGAAGTGCCCAGAATTTTATTCCTTTAATGGTGTATAAAAAGATAAACTTATAGAAATTGCTACAGGTAAATAATTTTGTAATATATAATCGTAAAAGATTTAAAAGTTACGTGTAATAAAACGACACTGTTACATATATAAAGTTGATTGGAGTGACTATCGAGTTTCTTGCCGGCTCTTCTCGAAGATCCTACTTATTCCGAACCGGTGGTAGAGTCATAAAAAAATATAATAATTACATACAAAAGTTTTTGTTAAAGATTTATGTGAATTGATGATTCAAAAGTGTCTGTTAAAGATTTATGTGAATATTTTGAGTTTGAGTTGAATATTTCACGAGAACACATGAAATCTTATACACAAGCGTGAAATAATAGTTTCTGTACCTATAAGCGGAAACATGAATTTATGTATCGCTCGCCACTTCAGCGTAGGTATATGAATTGCATTCTATAATATTAAAATATTAACTTTATGTGCAATGATAAGGACATGACATAACGCATTGGAGTGAGTCATACGTGATAACTTCATGCATCATGATTCAATTCCCGTTCAGCAATCCTGTATGACAAAATAAATGAAGACATTAATTTATATGAGAGAACTTAACATGAATGTAAGAAATATTTATTGAACTGGATTCTACCTAAGATGTATGAAGAAATTGAACTAGTACTGGAACATATCTCATAGTTTTACTAAGTATTCTAATTTTACACACTTATTAACATACATGCACACTTAAATACAAATGTGCTCTCACAAATACAAATGCACACTCACAAACACACATGCACACTCACATACACACATGCACACTCACAAAAACAAATGCAGACTCATAAACACACACACTTAAGCTCGTTACTTTGATACAAAAATTGTTTAAATAAAGCTTGGTAATATTAACATAATATGGAAGAGCGGGACCTCCTAACACAGGCTTCTCTTGCTTAAATGGAGGTTCTCAATCACCAGATCAGACAAAAAAAAGTAAATGAATAAAAAGGGTAACGTGCGCTGGGCAGTGTTGATGGAAAAATACTACCTACTATGAATATTTTCCATCAACACCGCATCTGTCATGGTTAGGCGTATCACTTACCACCAGGTGAGCGTACTGAACGTCACGTTCCCTAAATGTCATTAAAAAAATCCCACATTTTGTTTAGTATTAATAAATGTACTATTTGTAGGGTGGATGCCATGTGTCGCGCGCTGGGCGGTGGCCGTGCCATGGAGATCAAGGGGGCAGTGGAGGACGAGCGCACACGGCCAGCAGACGCGAGTACTCAGGTACGTCAGATCTAAATATTTTGCTACTTCATACAAAGTCAAAATGCATTTATTAAAATTAGGCGTATGAACACTTATGAACGTAAAAAAAACGGAATACAATAAAAAAAATAAAATTTCAAAGTAAAAGCACAATAATGAATTTTGATACTTGAAAAAAAAAGCGTTTCAGTGTTTTTGGCCTGTTGGGAAAAAAGCACACAAGAAAACTCGCAGACTCTTTTTAAACAATGATTTAATGTACAAATATTTTCTAAGCGCTGAAATAGCTGAGCTATTTAACCCATTGAATGTCGGGAATCTAGACACAATGTTTTGTGTCTGGCGCCTTAAGGCGTCATTGGCGGCCAACGGGTTAAACCATATATTTTTATCATAAAAATATTCGTCAATAGTGAATAGTGAGAGAAGGGCTGCCAATGCCAATACCAAGCAACTACTTGGGCAAGCAGGACACGATATAAGGTGAACCATTTTTTTGGGCCGCTGCATAAAACAGTCTCACCGTAGTCTCACTTTTTGGCGTGGTTTGATTAAGTTTGTCATTAGGCTGTTCCTCCGAAGATAATAATTATCTGAATTTACTACTTTAAATTTCAAACAAAGTATTTTCGGACATTTAGATACAAAGTTCGGATTAAAAGACTACACCAAAATTTTTAAATTGGCAACTCATCTGCGGGTCAGGGTCAGATTTTTTGAGTCCGACTTTCCCCTAAATTCACCCAAATCATAATTTTTTTCACTACTACTTATACATCAATTTAAAATTTTGCAGCCAACGGAAAAGACTACAACAAACAACAACAAATACGTAGCAGACGCAGAGGATGGCAAAGAGAAGGTGTGCAGGCGTGAAGAAGGGCGTAAAGAGCGACTTTTCAAGCGGAAAGGCGAAGGCGGTGGGACCAGAGGGGTGAAGCGCCGACAGCCGCTCGGCGACAAGGAGAAGAGCAGCAGCATGTCGCAACTGCTCGACACGTGAGTCATCATCAGCTCGTGACGTCACCATCCATGGGACTAGCCACACAGGGCCAAGCTGGGGCGCTTGCCCCACCCTGGCACAAACCTATAAGTTGAACTATCAACAATTATAATATACGTAAGAAAGTTAGTCGACATTAAATAATGGGGACGGGGGGGAAGATAGGTTGACTGCTGCCCCGCATTATTTTTATACCGAGGGGCACGAGCCTACCCGTATAGGGTGTAAAGGCCTTGGTCGTCCACGCAGGCTCAGTGCGGAATGGACGACTTCACGCACAACCTTTGAATCTCTTAACAGGCGTGCCCAGGTTTAATCACGATGTTTTCCTTCGCCGTAAGAGCGTCGGATAACGTACATATAATTTCGAAAATTTGAAAACACATTGGTACAGGGCGGGATTTGAACATGCGTTCTACCGATTGGAAGGCGACAGTCCACACCATAGAGCCACCGACGCAGGTTCGCGTGAGTACCAGAACCTATTTTTGTATGTTACAAAGTGTACAAGACAGGACGCCTTACCTGATGATAAAGGATACGCCTCGTGACAGGAGTATTGGAGGAGACTAATAACTGATAGTTATTATTCACCACCAATGCCGCAATGCGCCGGACATCCGAGACAACAAATATTANTTATGATATTTCATTATAGATGCTGTTGTAGACGAATTTCTGTGGTGATGTTTTATCTTCTTCATTTTCTTCTTTTTAGTCAAACGTAGCTTCAGTTTCTCTTTCATTTCGCATCATCTTCGGTAAGCTTGTTTCATTTTTGGTATTCGGATATTTTTTGTTCATTTCCTTAATTAATGTTCTAGAACACTTTCGTGACCAGTTCTACGTGGCGGACGAACTGAAATATAAACACAGTCCGAATAATTAAAATATGTATTTCGATGTCGTGTAAGTATAGTTATATACTGAATATTTTAGCTGGACTTAGGAAACTTATGTTTGCGACCAAATTTTGAATTAGAAAATATAAAAGAAAGTATTAATAATGTAAGTGAACACTGGGGAGGTTACCGCCATCTCTTAAGCTGTATTACTTTCATATTACTTCGCCTTTTCTGTTAAAAACTGACGTATCATTAAGTAATATTGTTAAAGACGTAATAACGTGGCGAGCTCTTTAAAGTACAAGAAATTGACTTAACCGTTGTAACACAAAATATAAGGAGTGTTTATTGCAATTTTGATAACCTCTTAGTCACAATTGATCAATTGAATTTTGACCCAGATATAATAATCTTGACTGAATGCTGGTTGAACGAAGCAAAAGCTATCCCCAACTTACCTAACTATATAAATTATTCCACATCTCGATACTTGAACAAAAGTGATGGTGTAATAGCATATATAAAAGAAACCAATGTTGTACATGTTAATGAAATTTATATACAGGACGCTTCATGTTTACAAATACAAACAAAACATAATACGATTATTGCTATATATCGGTCGCCTTCAGTAACTAACGTAGAAGGTTTTGTAAAGTCATTGGAAACTCATTTACAAACGCTTACATCTTGCCATAATATTACAATTATCGGTGACATTAATATAAACATACTACAACGGCATAATGAATCTATTCAAGACCTAAGAAATAGGTCAAACTACCTTGATATGTTAGGATCTCACTCTATTCTTACCGGTCATACTTTACCTACCAGAGAGGGTAATTGCTTAGATCACATAATGCTCAAGATAGATCCAAAACAGCTGACTGCCCAGATTGCGGTACTAAATACTACAGTCACAGATCATGCTATGGTAGTCCTACATTTGACTTGTGCAAATAATAAAGAGAAATGTATAAAAACCACTACCGTAGTTGATTATGAAACGCATTAAAGGATTTATGGGTAAGGACTTATCAGAATTACTACACTGTAATCAACCTGATATAGTTGTTGAAAGGCTTATAAACGAAGTTATGACATCTCTAAAAAACAACACTAAGAATGTAAACGTTCCAAAATCTAAACGCAATATTAAACCATGGATTACACCAGGCATACTAAGATGTATTGCAAACAGAAATAAAATGCAAGAAAAGTTACGGTGTAATCCTCATGACGAAATTCTCCGGATAAGTTATACACGTTATAGGAATTTCTGTAATAACCTTATAAAAAAGTTGAAGCGAAATTATGAAAAACAACTTCTTAGGGATTCAAGGTTTGATCCTAAGCGTCTCTGGAATAATATTGCTACTATAACACATATAAAAAAGAAAAACTCAGACAACACGAAGTTACTCAGTCTTAAAAAATGTGAACAAGATTCTGCCGACTATGTGAACACATATTTTAGTAATATTGGCAAAAATCTGGCTGATGCTATTGTTGGTCCTGGAGTCACTCTACCCAATAATAATCGCTTTACAAATACCGTAGCTTCCTCCTTTGTACTGCTTGATACTGATTTGGATGAGGTCCATTCTACATTAATGAACCTTAAAAATAATAGTGCACCCGGTTGGGATGGTATCCATACCATTTTTCTTAAACGCGCTGCACCTGTGGTCGTCCCAGTACTCACACATCTTGTTAACCTCTGTTTTGAAAAAGGTATTTTTCCTGAGGTACTTAAGGAATCAATTGTTACTCCTATTTACAAGGGTGGCGATCTTGGAGACGTCAGCAACTATAGACCCATATCGGTTCTGCCAGTCATCTCCAAAATTATGGAAAAACTAATAAACAAAAGATTACTTAAATACTTGGACAATTTTAACATTCTATCTAATTCACAATTTGGCTTTCGCACTGGTAAATCGACAGAGGATGCCGTTAGAGCATTGACATCTGTAGTTGCTGATAATCTAGATAATAAAATAAATGTTTAGCTATATACTTAGATCTAAAAAAGGCCTTCGACACTGTATCAATTCCTATCCTGATTGATAAGTTAGAAAGTATAGGCATTAGAGGTACTCCTCTTAAACTATTAACGGACTATTTATCAGGTAGGACTCAGAGAGTAAAACTAGGTCAAACTATTAGCAACCTCACATCTGTCAACTATGGTGTACCACAGGGAAGTGTTCTGGGTCCAACACTCTTTTTGGTGTATATCAATGACTTGTGCAATCTTCAAATCCCAATACCAGGGTTTTCTCTTATGCTGACGATACAGCCCTTATCGTCACAGGTAATTCTTGGAGTGTAGTTAAGGAGCAAGCTGAGCGGGGTCTTATAACTGTTGCGAAATGGTTAAAAGCAAATTTACTAACGCTCAACACCTCGAAAACCAATTTTATGTGCTTCTCAATCAGGGATAGAGGACAACCAGACCCTACATATAAAATCAAGATCCATACTTGTGATCATAAGGTTAGTGGTGACTGTGCTTGTCAACATATAAATAAAGTAAGAACAGTGAAGTACTTAGGTGTCACTCTTGATCAAAACCTAAATTGGCATTCACATATTGGAGTGGTATCTGGTAGAATTAGAAAATTAATATGGGTGTTTAAAACTCTAAGACATGTTGCTTCTAAAACACTACTATACCAGATTTATCTTGCATTGGCACAATCAATAACTACCTATTGTATAATTCTCTGGGGGGGAGCTGTTAAAACAAAATTTTTGGAGATCGAACGAGCACAGCGAGCTCTTATAAAAGTGATGACTTTTAAAAAGAAAAGATTCCAAACTGAAACTCTTTATGCAGAGTCTGACTTATTATCAGTCCGGAAACTTTATGTACTACATTTAGTTCTAAAACAGCATACATCATTGGTATATACCCCAATTATTGAAGAAAGAAGAAGGAACTAAAATTTTAACCATCCCACGAGTTCACACACGCTTTGCCCAAATTCAATACCTTAATATGGCTGCAAAAATCTACAACCTTATTAATAAAAATCTGAATATTTACTCAGTGACATCAGGTAAATGTAAAGTAGTACTGACAAAATGGCTGAAGAGTTTGAATTATAATGAAACAGAAGAAATACTGAAGTAGGGCCCTAAACAGCAAACTCACTACTTAAGTGACATACACACACCACACACACATTTACACTTTCTACACATAACATAGTACTTACACACACCGCACACACGTCACACTTTTGACACGTAAGTGTCACACACACACTCACACATACACCTTTTTAAACATAGTTACACACCCATAAAGACACACAAGTTTTACACATACTTACACACACACATTTTACACGTACGCGCATAAGTAACTCGTTGCGCACCTGTTCGATACAAAAATTACCTTAAGTGATTTCTATGTTTTATATTATATTTGTAATGAATACTTATTAAGTATTCTGATACTAAAGTATTACTTTTTGTTTTATATTGTATAACTGTAGATAAAAAGAGCGGAGTCACCTGGCACAGGCATATACTTGCTTAAAAGGTGACTTCGACCTTAATTAATAAAATGTAAACTTTCTTTGAATGAAAATAAAACATTTTTGATTTTGATTTTTATTTATTTAAGAGACTGCAGTAACCCCTCGGATAAAAATCATTTTATGACTTATTGTGTGTATTTATTGTTTTCTTTGGAGCTAAAGTTGAATGTGAACTAAAATGTTTACATTTATGATTTCGTGAAAATCTTTATTTACCCTGTCATGAGCTGTATTAAATGTTCATCGTCGCTATAATACAAATCTTGCAATTGAATATCATCATTTTCTGTATAATTCTGGAAAATAAAAATAGTAATGATACGAAATTGTTTTATCATTGAGACTTTTGCATAGGGCTACTTGTTGTAATCAATAACTTCTGTATAACGGGTTAAAGAAGCGATAAGGCCATACGCTGTTACAATAAGTCGTTGGTCTGAGCTACCACGACATAAGGATAATAATTGTAAGTAAAATATGAAATAATAATTACAAAATTTGTAACATCGCACTAGTTAAAATTATCTACATTATTATCTACAAATAGGATAGGTTCATATTTATTTACTACAAAACAGTTATTTAAAAAATTGAACCAAAGTTAGTTAAAAACTAACATCGTGACGCTTAAGTGTTTTAATGCCATAGCAAATGCATGGAAATAAATAGTTTTATAGACAAAAAATATCTCATTCAACACGTTTATTGTGATTGGCAGAAAAAAACTATTCAAATTTAATTAAATTATATAACAATATACTATAATATACAAATCAATTGAGCTTAAAATAAGCACTTATGTAGGAATGTCAAAACACAAAAATTAATTTTAACTATTATTTATGAAACTATTTACTACTATAACTGAAGAAAGTTATATTTAATTGACGCCCCAGAACCCACCTCTTTTATGTGCAAATTTTTCGTTTTCACCGTAACTAGTATGCAAATGCACAAAACTGCAATGGTGCCGGTGTGCGAGTTCATTTCGAAATAACGCGTTCCGTTTTGGTGCCTCAATCTGTTTTCAATTTCGTCGATAAACGGTTTCAAAGGTTTTGTTTAGAAACACGTTTGTTTTGGATTAGGCTTGGAAAAGTGTTTGCGAGGTTTTGCTGAAAATACAAGGTTTAATGTTTTGGGAACACCAAATGAAATAACAGTACTTCTACTTTTCAGATTTCGATTATTTTCGCGAATCTATAATCACTATGGCTTTCGTCATCATCATCAGCCTACTCCTGTCCACTGCTGAACATAGGCCTCTCCAATAGCACGCCACATATAGTCTACCGTTCTCCGATGCCAACTGTTACCGGCCGTTTTACGGATGTCATCTCTCCATCTTGTTGGAGGTCGCCCCACGCTACGCTTTCCAAGACGTGGTCTCCACTTCAGAACACGCTTGCCCCAACGGTTATCGGTTCTGCGACAGATATGTTCAGCCCTTTGCCACTTCAGCTTGCTTATTCTTTGGGCTATGTCGACAACTTTGGTTCTTTGTCAGATCACCTCATTTTTGATTCGATCCAACAAAGAAACTCCGAGCATAGCCCGTTCCATAGCCCGCTGAGCGACTTTAAATTAATGGACCAGCCGCACTGTCAGTGTCCACGTTTCTGCACCATACGTCATAACTGGTAAGACGCACTCATTAAACATTTTAGTCTTCAGGCATTGTGGGATCCGTGATGAAAACACTCGACGTAATTTACCATACGCTGCCCAGCCGAGCTGTATTCTCCTCCGAACCTCCTATGGCTTTTCTATTATTTATATATTTTAGCAAAATATGAGCATACAATTCATTTTTGTTGTTTTTCATGAATTAAATAATATTTCATTTCGCGATAACTATAAAATTAAAGGCATGACAATTTACTAAGATAAAATGATGTTCATTAAATATCAAATTTAAGATGAAATAACCTGTTATGCTAAAGATCTTAATCTTAGATAACTTCAACATTGGTCGTTTATTAAACATTAGATTTTTATACAGATATTTTTAATGTATTGTACTTTCAGCGTAATGTGGTTAATGGCTATATTAAATATAATTTTTCGTAAACGAAGTTTTTTATTTGCTATTATTTTTTATGTGTATAAGCGTATCTTCGGTTATTATCTAAGGTTAGTCGTTAATTCATTACCGTGGTGGGTTGCCGCCTAATCTCCCGAAAAACATCCTGTTATAAAGCATAAGAAGAAACGTTTGTGAAAGAAATGTCTTTTCACAATTTTATTTCTAAGTTTACAGGATAGTAAATTAACTGATTGATAGCAACTTTAAAATATATTGTTTTCTAAAAAAACCTGACGACATCTATTTTCTTACCAGGCGTATAGGCGTCCCTTTCAGAAAACACTATGTATTTTAACCTTCTAAGCCACCAAAGACAAGAGGTAATATCGTTAAAAAAAATTAAGGTGCTTCTCTTTGCTGTGAGCAGATTATAAAATTAATAAATATCTACTGACATGCACACAGCGCCAAAAAGCCCCCATTTGTTATCATGGGTTGCTGCTCTTTATTACGGGTACTAAATAACGGATATAAGTATATGAATCTATACTATTTTTTTGTAAATACTATAAAACTATAAATAGTATTCAACAGTGAAACACCTCGCACAAATAGAAATGTTCAATGCCCGGACGTAGGTGTCGTTAGTAGATTGTTTTACCTAACAATATCTATTTTAGATTGTTATTATGTACATAAATACTGATGGATAGAACAAACCACACAAATGTTTGTACGTGGCACACAACTAGAACAAACATTAAGTTTGTGTATGAAACTTTATATAAAGCTGCGTCAATATTATATATGTCCTGCAGCAAGTCAAAGTTCTATGTGTTATGTTTGTTTAACGAGCTACCTATCCTAAGTAGATGCCCGGACTAGTTACTAAAGCTATAACCTCAACTGTCGTTATTTTCAGGAAATTAATAAAGATATCTAAGCATCGAAACTTAGTCCTAACTCTTGCAATTATTAGTTCTATCCACAGATTTCCCAATACAGGAGATGGGGCAAGCCGCGTTTTTAAGTGCGACAAATGTAAGCTCAACGAGCATACACTGGCTGCCAGTTTACGCTCTGTGAGACGAGTCAAGACGCACGGATATTAGAAGAAATTACCGTTTTTTCCCAAAATGCCATCCTGTGCATTTGTAACATGCCATCATCGCAATGAATCAGTAAATTTTCCAAGAAATATAATAACTTTTCACAGGTAAGAACCGAAAAGAAATTGCGACACTGGGACTGCCTATAAACTTAGCGGCTTGTCCAGTCTAATTGTATATTCGGATGTCTGTAGTTCTATCACTAAGTTTTCATTATTATGACCTAAATGTAGCAATAAAATATTTTTAAAAGCTGTATTAAAGGGATCTCTTAACAATTTAAAGAAATATACTTATTTTCAACAGGTACTCGTATGTCGTTAAATCAATTTTAAAATTTATCGCATTGGACGACATTTTTTTGCTGAGATCATTGTCAGTTGACTTAAAGACTGTATGACGTCATATAATGGCGACATCTGTTACTCTGATTCAAAATACATGAGAAGCCTTAAACTACCTTAAATTTACCTTCGATTTGATCACATATAGAGTTTTGATCCACATACATTCACACAGCGCCATCTAGCATCTGACTCCAAAGTAAGCACAAGCCTGTAATATGGGTACTAAACAACAGATAAACATACTTATATCCTTTTTTTCTTATATTGTACATAGAAAACACCCAGACCAATTCAAACAGACATTGTTTGTACTGCCCGGGGATCGAACCCGGAACCCTCGGTGTAATAGCCGACGTCTCAATCATTACACCAGATGGTTCTTCAATCATATCGACATTATATGCATAATTTTGTCTTTGCCACCTAACATACAACAATTGATTTACATTAATTAGTTATTTTCTCCCGACGTTTCGGTGCCTTCGTAATCATGTTCAAGGGAAGATTTCAATTAATTTAATGATAACATTGTAGGATTCAAAAAATACAAATCTGTTTTGGGTATAATTTACTTTACTCTTACATACATTTTTCTTAAGTTTAATACAATTGTATTATAAGGTTTTCAAATAAATACTATTTATACACATTTTGAGATCCAAAATGAAAACTCAATACACTGCACAATTCTACGACAATACAAGTATATACATGACTACTTCTGTACAATCAAAATGCTATCAGAAGCCGTGCAAGAATCTTGCCCTGTCTGGCATGTAGAATGGATCAATCTGGGTCTTGCTAGATCGTAAAGGTTCTTCTTCTCTCGCCGCGGGGAGAACTGGACGCATGTGGGGGTTGACGTTTTGCTAGAAAATACATTTGGGTTAATAAAAATATTAGCATATAACCACTTGTAAATGAAATGACGAGGTAGTATGGAAATAACGATGTACATACTATAAAGAGGAAATATTTTATAGTTGTATTGAATAGACTCTGGAACTACTGTAACATAGAAACGAACGATAGATTCTTTCAATGTTGGATAGCTCCAATATTTCCAGGAGAAAAACCCAATGAAAAAAGAACTATTGCTTAGACTCAAAATACCCACACGAAGTCAGGGCATGCCTTTCCATATTAAAGATGATAAATAAGCGACATATAATGTGTTTTTATATTGTCATGTATTTAATTCAAGCTGCGAATTAAATTATTTAAATATACATTTGTATATATATCTAAGTCAAGTGAAATAATATCAATCTAAGAGGTTAAAGAACTAACTCACATTTCTATGGTGTTTGTAAGTACGAGTGTCTTGAAATTTACGCTCTAAATTGTCTAGTTTTGCTTGGTAATACTTCCTCCTTTCAACACTTAAAGGATCCGGTTCACGCTCGTTATGTGTTGAATGTTTTCTTCTGGATTGCTCTTTAATTTTTTTCAATTCTTCAGCTCCCGAGAACATTTGTCTGGCTCTTAAAGTTTCTTTATCTTCATAAGTATTCCTAGCATTTGGTTCATCTTCAATGTCGTTTTGCTTTTTGTGAGTGCTTTGAATTATATTGTCGATGACAGTATTTGGATGAGTTTCAGAGATAACATCTTCAGTTTTATCAATTAAAAATCTCTGATCTCGACTCGATTTATCGATCCATATAGATTTTTGATGTCTTTTATCTTCAAGAGGTCTAATATCTAAATGAGGCTCATCATTTTTGTTGCGTGTTAGTTGAAAGTGCTTGTCTAATTCTTCGAATTCCTCTAGATGGTTACGTTTTTTGACATTGCCTTTTGTATCCATTTCTAGATAGTTATTATGGTCTGGTTTGTATTGTTCATTGTCTGACAGCTCAAGATCAGTTAAGTCTGTATCTTTATCTGACTTGTATAATAAATTGGATTTTCCTACGACACTTCCATAAATCTTTCGTATTTTAGCATCGAATATTTCCTTTTTATTTTTATCTAACTCAATATGCTTTACTTCTTGCTCTAATTTGTCTAATAACTTCATCAGCTTATCGTTGGGATTTTCTTCGGAAGTATCCAAATCACTATAATGATCCTTCCTAGATTTACTGTGATTTGATTCCAGTTTGTTATTTAAATAATAATTGTAGTTAATCACTTTTTCTTCAGCTTTCTTGAGGTATGTTTCAGTTATTGGTTTCATGTGAAATGGTTCTATATTTGGGTGATATAACGCATTATTCGGTAAAAGTTTCATGGCGTCATTATTGGTTTTCTTTAAGTTTAAGTAATCACGTACTAAACTTTTCGCAATTGAGAAATCTCTACGGGGTTGAACATCAGGCATTAATGTAATGTCCCTTTTTTTGGGCAACTCAAATGTTGCAGCTTTTGAAAAGATGCTATGTCTCTGAAAATAGCAATGATGAGTAATATAAACAATGAAAGGTTTAATTCAATCACTATCATTGTTTAATGTTCAGTGATTGGAATTATTTACTAAAAACCAGTCACCATCAAAAGCAATCCAATGGTTTTTAAGAAGGTTGGCATGTTGTGGCACTGATTCATAATTTTTAACTGGTTATTGAACGAGTATATATACACTGACGTCTTCATCATCATCATCAGCTCATTAAACGTCCCCACCGAGGGGCACGAGCCTATCCGTATAGGGTGATTAGGCCTTAGTGGTCCACGCGGGCCCAGTGCGGATTGGACGACTTCACACACAACCTTCGAATCTCTTCGCAGGCGTGCATGGAGGTTTCCTCACGATGTTTTTCTTTACCGTAAGAGCGTCGGATAACGTACATATATTTTCGAAAATTCGAAAATACATTGGTACGTGTCGGGATTTGAACCTCGGCCCTCCCGGTAGGAAGGGGACAGTCCACACCACTGAGCTACCGACGCTCTGCACTGACGTCTTATTTTGCTTTAATTTTAATTAAATTATTACATCCGAATATTTCTGACCTTGCAAAATGTACACTCGTAAATTTCTAATAGACGTTACAGAAAATTATGTGAAGAGAAATAATTTCATTATATGAAAGCCAAAAAACATAGTAGTACCTGTATTTGATTGCAATTTTTTGGTCTTTTTTGACAATATCATAAAAATTACAAAATACATGAAAAAAATGAGGTACCTGTTGTTGATAATTATGTCCGTATGGGGTTTGTTTTGTAATTTGGTGATATTGCGATGGGTAAATTGCTGGTTGTTTTGCAAAATACCGATTACCTTCGTCGTGAAATTGTGGTGCTCTTGGAGTGAGTCTTGAAATAGAAAATACAGTGTCGTGTACTTAAACTTTTCTTTTGTTGCCAGTTTGTGTGTACTATTTTATTACAAATAAAGTTATAAAGGATTTAACTATTATTGATACTCAAATCAGAAATTCTAGTTTATTTGAGGCTTAATGGTTGCCTCCAATAATTTTTTTATTTTATAAATATTTAGACTTTTAAGAAGTCATGTTTCTTAAAAATATCATGTACATGTAGTGGTTTTAGTTATTATAGTTACGGAAATGTCCGTTTTAGTCTTTCGTTTTATTTTATCAGGTAGGATTACAACTCTTGTTTAGTCTAAATGCTAACTCACTTGAGTAAGTATTATTTGAACATATAGTTACTTACACCTGCTCTTCTGCATTGTGATTGACTTCATTAATAAAATTACTTGTTCCAAAATGAGGTTCCTGGAAACGTCAACAATTATTTTTGAATAAGCGTCCCTGATCCTGTTCAAAGTTCAGCATGACACTTATTTTATCCTTTTTTGCACTACTTAATTATGACGAAATAAGAATATGAGCAGCTGTGTGCTAGTAATAAGCGTGGCATGCCATATCAATGATTTTTACTTTTTCTTCAACTTATCGCAGTTCACTGCTGGACATAGGTCTCCCCCATTTTGCGCCAGATATCCCGGTCCTCTGCTTTTCCCATCCAGCCTCCGCCAGCGACCTTTCGTAATTCGTCCGTCCATCGGGCCGGAGGACATCCTACGCTACGCTTGCCAAGACACGGTCTCCACTCCAGAACTAGTCTGCTCCAATGGCCATTGGTTCTGCGACATGCGTGACCAGCTCACTCCCACTTCAACTTGCTGATCTGGCGGGCTATGTCCGCTATGCTAACTTTTACTGTACAGTTAAAATAAATTTTGAAAGAAATACTACATCAGCGTCGTCTTTTTATTCAAATTTCTAATCACTTAGATGATTGGAATTTTTTCACATTCGTCGATTTTCTGACATAAGACAAAACTGTGGAATGAGCTTCCACTGGAAACAGGCGTCCTTAAAAAGGCGATGAGCTCATTTTTTGGTTTGGTTAGTTACCTTAGAGAAATCCCCAATTCTCAATGAAGTCTTTTTTAGACCGGTTGGAAGCCTTGTATTGTGTTGGATTTGTGACCCGAAAATTGGGTTGTCCGCTGATCTGAAATATATAGCATTGCAGTTCTGGTGGATATTTCGAGTTCACAGAAAAAAAATAACAATCAATTGATCAGCATAATACTAAGTAGTAAAACACTATATTATAGTGTTCCACAGTCCACTGTGGAGTATATGACTTTACGCATAACATGATTGTGGGATAATTGGTAACCTATGTTAATAGTCTATTCGCATTTTACCATTGAGTGTTTAAGGTTTTAGACTGTTACTAAAGGTATTTTTTAGGCATTTATATCTACGCTTAAGGGGAGATTAGAAGACACATTTCAAACACTTGATTTATAAGAGAAGAAAGGTCAAATTGTTGAGTAAGATGGAAGTCCAAATATCTCAAAACTTGTTACAGAACAAATGCACTTGGGTTGACAAACGCGAACAGCGGCCGTACTTCTTAACAAAATTGTGCATAACGTGTTGTACACTATTTATTGCGAGCTTATTTAAGAATTTGAGGTAGAAAAAGATAAGAACAGCCGCAATGTTAAAGATGTACGTATTGATTGTATGTGACATCATGCGTACTGGTGGAGAGTATAAGCATATATTGTCGCCAGTTACGCAGCTATTTTGCCTATGAAATATAACTATATTTGCGATTACAGAAGTTATTCTTACTTAATATGGAAGTCACTTACAAGGAACTTCGGATAGATCCGTCATTCATAATATTGTTCAGCCCATTGTTGATATTATCCTGTAAAACACATATCATAGGGATTTTCGTTCAATTATTTATTCACAGAAAGTAAATACTTAGATATTTTAACGATTTTTACCGCTATCTGTTCAAAATAGATCAAAATAAAAATTATGCAAATTCCAAAATATTATTTACCTGTTGAAAAGTATCCATTTGGTGAACAATTGAATTATTTTCAGAAGGTCCATAATAATCCGCAATTAAGGCCTCTGATTCCTTCTCAAAAGGTAATGTTTCAGTTCTGAAATGACAATACTATGCTAGGTTAAGGGGACAAAGAAAATATTTTTATAGTCATCGGTGATCGGGAGAAGATTTAGGGTTTCATAATGTTGTGTCTCCAAGCCGTCGCCTACGGCATCCGTGGCAAGAGCAGGCATAGTTAATGGTGTTAATCAGAATCGAAATGTCGTTATTAAATTTAAGAACTTTTTTTTATGTTATGAGTGTACGGGACGGTCTGGACGCTCACCTGATGGTAATTGATACGCCAGACCATGACAGAGCGGCATTAAAGGAGACCAACAACTGACAGACAGTTATTATCCTCCATCCATGCCGCACTGCGCCCGTCACCCGAGACAACAGATGTTAGGTCTCTTATACCCGGTAATTTCACTAGCTACAGTGCCCTCATCCCGAAACACAAAAGTGCATAACACTCCTGTTTCACAGGATGATATCTGGCACTGCGGTGGAACCTACCTAGACGACTCAGTATCGAGTCTACCACCTAGTACCTTAAAGAACACTTATAAATGTCAAATGAAGCTATCATTGGTTCGGACTGTAGTTATCTACTCAGAAGAATCCTGCAAGAAACTCAATAGTTACTCGTTTAAAAAATGTTTTGTACGGCATTATATTATTTATAATCAAAATCCCTTAATCACCCTATACGGGTAGGCTCGTCCCCTCGGTGGGCACTTTAATGAGTTGATGATGAATCAAATAATAATTATGTAAAGCAAATCCTTAATATGTAAAAAAAATGAAAATCGAAAGTATTGTAAATGAATGCAATTAAAACTATCGTCATCATCACACATCATCAAGTGAAAGTGTTACTTACCCAGAGCGTCCTATTAATTTTTTGTTGAGCATTCTCCACAGTGAAGATTGGTAACAGACTACAGCAGTTTGCATTGTGCTCAGTGTTGGAACATGCTTGTCTGGTGCTGGTGGATCTGAAAAAATATATACACCAAACTTAAAAAAATATTCATCATCATCATCATCGTCAGCTTATTAAACGTCCCACGAGGGGCACAAGCCTACCCGTATAGGGTGATTAGGCCTTAGTCGTCCAGCAAGCCCAATGCGGATTGGACGACTTCACACACAACCTTCGAATCTTTTCGCAGGCGTGCATGAAGGTTTCCTCACGATGTTTTCCTTCACCGTAAGAGCGTCGGATAACGTACATATATTTCGAAAATTCAAAAACATTGGTACGTGGCGGGATTTGAACCTCAGCCCTCCTGGTAGGAACGAGACAGTCCACACCATTGAGCCACCGACGCTTTAAAAAAAAAAATTATTACATTGAAGATATTCGACATTGTATTTGAGCAATCATGGTTTTTAGAGCGTCATTGGCTCGTTTGTATGGACTGTTGCATTTTGATCTGCAGTGCAGTTAATTATCGTTCCGCAAAACTAGAATGTTATGCACTTTTGTGTTTCGGGATGAGGGCACTGTAGCCAGTAAAATTACCGGGAACAAGAAACCTAACGTCTGTTGTCTTGGGTGTCGGGCGCAGTGCGGCATTGATGGAGAATAATTCCTGTCTATCAGTTGTTGCTCTTCTGCAAAGCCGCTCTGTCATGGTCAGGCGTATTACTAATCGTCAGGTGAGCGTCCTGGCAGTCCTGTGCACTTTGTAACATAAAAAGTACACGCAAAACTGATCATTGAATAATTGAAATTTTAACACTAGTTTCAATTCGACAGAGGGTTTAATGTAACCCTAATTCCACGCCTGGCAGCTCAGGTTCCTTAAAATTCATCGGATTTTCCGCTCCGACCGCTGAGCTTGTTAAAATCTTCCAGCTTAATCCTTTTAAACGAGTTTTAAAAATCGGTTCACTTTGCTGTTATTGTCTCATTTTTGTGTGGCTTGGATATTTCGTGGATTTTATGCATAAACTTGTTTAACTGCGCTGAAGGTATCGAATCTAATCGTTTATTTCAGATATAACATCCATATTACATATAATCCAAAACAATAAATAATAAAATGAAAAATATATTTTTTTCTATTTAAAGCTCAAAGAAATTATGACAGGAATGAAATTGTTTGAGCAGATCTTGTGTGTGGATTAACTGAATTTTGACTTAATATCCCACTACAGTAATTCTTTTGGAGTCACTTGTATAACAACACTAAGTTAGCTACTGTTTCTGGGATCTTAGAACGCGATGAGGGAAGCCAGTCTCTGATTAAACGAGTTACCGTACGGCACTAATTCTCTAGTTTCTAAGCAAAGGTCTCCCATGCTTTAAAAAATTAGTAATATCTATGTTTGTTTTATGATTGATTGTTTTAATTTATTTACTATCAGTTTTTTAACACTAAACAAATTAAACACACACATTAAAGTGTTACAAACATTTATAATAACAACAGTTACGATATGCATATAAGTGTCAAAGTGTCTAGATTTATTTATTTATATTAACACATCATTATTGGCTTATTAAAAGTCCCCGCTGTCCAGTTTGGACCTTCGAATCTCTTCATAGACGCGTGCGAAGGTTTTCGCGCATGTAAGTATTCCTTCACCGAAAAAACACATAGAGAAAACATATTTTGAAAGAGTAAAATGTTCTTTTTTATGTTACCAAGTATACAGGACGGTCTAGATGCACACCTGATGATAAGTGATACGCCTGACCATGACAGAGCGGCCTTAATGAAGACTAAAAACTTATAAAGAGTTATTTTTCTTCATCAACGCCGCACTACGCCGACACCCCAGACAACAGATTTTAGTCTGTTATTCCCGGAAATTCACTAGCTACATCCTCAGCCCGAAACACAGGAGTGCAGAACACTACAATTTTACGGGACGATATCTGGCACTGCGGTGGAACCTCCCTTGACGACTTAGTACCAAGTGTACCTCCTAGTGTTACTATCAACAAACAGTATTTACCAGACACAGTGATCCTTTCGCTCTCAAAGCAGAGACAATCGGCGTCTTCGTCCATCCCTAGAGGGCAGCCGCATCGCACCGTATACCCGACTTCGGTCGGTGGCGTCACCTGGTATACTGATTTCGCTTTTCGGGGACGCGACGAGTAGTTGCAAATGACTTGCACTGACTAAGGGAACAAAAGCAATTGAGAAATTCGTAGTTCGAATTCTGCGGGAAAACGTCACATTGTTGGATTTTTACTTGTTTGGTACGGACTTTGAAGGCTGAATCACCTGATTGTCCGAAATGAAAGATGATATATAGGCTTCTTTTATTTGTGATAATTGTTATTACTAAGGAAAAATAAAGCAATGTATAACCGCTAGGCAGCCGCGCTTCGCGTGATTTAACGGAGATTTTAAGGTTATGTTTTACAGTTTTTTTCAGTTTAAAATGGTTTACGTACAATTTAGTATTAAATAATGTATTTAGTGAAGTATTATGCAAATTCTTCAGCGGTACTATTTATTAGGAGCGTCGGTGCTCAATGGTGTGGACTGGCGCCCTCCTACCGGCAGGGCTGAGGTTCAAATCCCGACACGTACCAATGTGTTTTCGAATTTTCGAAAATATATGTACGTTATCCGACGCTCTTACGGTGAAGGAAAACATCGTGAGGAAACCTTCATGCACGCCTGCGAGAAAATTCAAAGGTTGTGCGTGAAGTCTTCCAATCCGCACTGGGCCCGCGTGGACGACTAAGGCCTAATCACCCTATACGGGAAGGCTCATGCCCCTCGGTGGGACGTTTAATGAGCTGATGAATTGATTTACTGCGGGAGAATATTTTATACCGCGGGTAATACCACGGTGAACAGCAAGTTAACAATACATCGCGAAATCTGTTATTTGACACCGACGCCTTCTATTAGTTTAGTTGTATCTTATTATATCTTAGTGTTAACAAATCTGCTTGATCTAAATCTCTTTGATATGGGATAAGACCATTAAGTACCTCTTTAACGCAAATACGAATACACGTGTTCTTAGTTCTACACGTTTAGTTAATAACTACAAGATTTTATTTCAAAAGCAAGTGGTAAGGATACTGAATACTCGTACAATCTATTCAAATTACCTCTCGTATCTATCAATCAACTACCATACTGCAACCAATGATATTCTGTATATATAAAGGTAGATACGCCACCCGTGCCTCAAAAAAGAACTGCCAAAGAGAATACAGTTGTATCTTCTTTGATTAGGTAAATGTTCGCTCATTCGAAATATGTGTATGTGTGCTGTCACTGCATTCGGAACACTGTGTTCAGTTGTTTGTGAACATATAGCGAATCTATACTTTTTACATCATTGACTACAACCGTAATACTTACCGTGTAATTGTGTCAATAACGCAAGGGGAATTTATCGTCGTATCGTATTTGTAGAAATTACTGTTCAAAATTTCAGCCGATACTGACTTTTTGTTTGTTTTAATCACGGGTGAAAGTGGGAGTGTCCGACGTGTTTAGGAAAATGGAATAAGAACAATATCGATCGGTTATTGATTCTTGATTTTGGAATTATAATCGTACAAAGAAATTAAAGAGTGCTTGGATGATGTTTCCGTCCGTTCCTTTATAAATTAAGATATATTAATGGCTCTTCAGACAGCAGACTTATGCCGGCTACTTACTTAGACAATCATGATATATCTTTTTGATATATGTAGATCTTTAAAAAATGTGTCACATATATTATTTTTGGTGTTGATTGTGATATAACCTGGAAGAAACGCGAAATACGGAGGATGCGAGACTATTGTACCTTATTAAACGGGTTTCTTTTTGTACGAGACTAAAAAGCAACAAATTGTGTTTTCTGATTTATTTTATTCGAGGCGTACTCAAACATAATAATAATTAATGCTTGCAAAAGCTTTCAGTGTATTCTGAACCTTATGAAAACTGTACCTATTAATCATTATTCTGTAACTGTTAGGCTCAAAGTTTGGTGTGGCATATATAATACATGTTGTAATTAAGAAGAAAATAATATTGTTCCAAGCGTCGCGCTTAGGAATTAAGGCTGTACGATTGTAGGTTTAGATACGAAATTACTCACATTCTATTTGACGGGAGTGCTTACGCTTGGAATAATATTTTACAATGTGATTCACGTTTTGCATTTGCTCTGTTATTTTTAGGTGTGTATTAAAGAAAAATATGCAGCAAACAATAGGGAGAATATGTTCAGTAGTGGACTGCGGGAGGTTGAATAGAGAGGAATAAGTAAAAAGAATTAAAATAATAAAATCCAATACCTATACTGTGGCCGCGACTTCATCTGCAGGCACAGTACGAAACAAGCCAAGTCAGCTATGTTCTGTGAAATTTACGATTGAATCTTTTGGAGATCCCCTTGCAGCTTTATCGTCTTTGATGAGAGGTTTCTACATGGAAATGAATTATCTGAAAGTCTTTGAATAGGTTTTTGACACTGTCGACTTGGAGGAAGGTTAATTTGGTCTTACGGTCCAATCTCTATAGCTATGGCGTCAGGGAAGGTCAGTTGCAGTAGGCCGTTAATATTTTTTACTAGCTGTTTCCCCGCGGTATTACCCACGTTTTATGATATTTTACCGCAGCAAAACGTAAGCTAAAATCGCTTCGTTAAGTCACGCAACGCGTGACCACCAAGCGGTAATACTTTGCTTTATTTTCCAAAAAAAAAGGATTGTTTAAATTAAAAGTAGTCTATGTTTTTATTACATCAGCTACCTGCCAAAAATTCCCGTCCAAATCTATTCAGCCGTTTCAAAGATGTCACCGGGGCGGCCAGTCCGCCCACCCAGTGGTAAGTGATACGCCATTACATAATATATGAAATGTTGAAAGAAATATATAACAGAAGGCAGTCATTCCTTACTGTCAACACTGCCCTGCATCTGACAGATGAAAGGTTATAAACGGTAATTTTACTAACTACAGTGCCCTCATACAAAAAGTGCACACCTTTTTTTGGGACGATATCTGACACTGGGGTGGTACCTAGACGAATCAATTAAAAAATCCTCATGAAGAAAGGTTACTATACCATAGTAATACAAAAATAATATAGTCTGCACACGGTGATCCAATTACAAAATCTTTGTAATAAATTATTGTAAACTTACGTGAAGGTAAATGATATAAAAAGCTTAAAAGAGTGACTATCGAGTTTCTTGCCGGCTCTTTTCGAAGATCCTACATATTCCGAACCTGTGCATCGTAGAATCATAAAAATATAATAACAAAATGACGACTCAAAAGTATCTGTAACGATATTTGATTTAATTGATTTGAGTTTCTTGTCTATCACCTAGCTGACTTGGGGTAGTTCCCGCTCGTCAGCTTTGTCCACCCCGGCGACGAGTGGGATTTTTTTTGAAAAAATTTCCACTCGTCAACCCTAATAAAATGTATAACTTAATCAACTCTACCATCACCATATTGTTTCTTAAATTACTTTTTAATTTTCAAACACAACATATCTTTTATAAGTACTAGGAGACCATTATTACATAAGAGGTGTCCGATGATGATACTTACATTATAATTCAACGCTGCGTTGTTGTCGTAGAAAGCGTACTCGGTGTAGGCGGATATCCCGCAGCCCATGTGAGTTGCAGGTCCGTAGATCATCTCCAGGTAAAGTCTGCCACCCTGGTTGTTCGGCTTCCTAGAGCAAGGTATTTTTTGTGAGCATTGCTCCTTTGTATTATGAAAACAGCACAATAATATATAATAACTCCATAGTACTACTTATAAAACAAAGTCGTTTTTCGGTCTCTATGTATGCTTAAATCTTTAAAATTACGCGACGGATTTTAATGCGGTTTTTTTGTGGATAGCGTGATTCAAGAGGAAGGTTTGTATGTAGGTATAATAACATCAATGAAATAGTTCAGAAATACTGTTATTTTGAGGCTAGTTGCTTGATAAACTCATTCATCATCAGCTCATTAAACGTCCCCACCGAGGGGCACGAGCCTATCCGTATAGGGTGTATAGGCCTTAGTCGTCCACGCGGGCCCAGTGCGGATTAGACGACTTCACGCACAACCTTTGAATCACTTCGCAGGCCTACGCAAGTTTCCTCACAATGATTTCCTTCGCTGTAAGAGCATCGGATAACGTACATATATTTTTCGAAATTTCGAAAATACTTTTTACGTGGCGGGATTTGACAGTCCACACCATTGAGCCACCGTCGCCATGATAAACTCATTTATATGATAGAAATTATTTTTCAGTAGCCATGCATACAATAATTTATTCAAATGAGCAAGGTCATGAGTACAGAACCCTTCAAAATTGACCATTCAGTTTGTTAGTTTTACCCAATTTGTACTGTTATTAATCAACAAGTTTTACTCTCTGGTAAAACAATGAAAAAGACAAATATTTGAAGAGTTTTAATTAAAATAAGGTCGATGTTATGAAAGCTGTGTATTGAAATTGTTAGTCTAAGCCAAGGGGCTAAACTTGGCGTTTGGCTTTCAAAGATTTGAGAAGGGAAACTATTTATGAAACACAAATAGATAAGGGGATTCCACGTTTAATTGAAGAAGTTGACTCATAACAAGCTTAAATTGAAATTGTTTTATTTTTATTTGATTTTTGAGAGATAATTTACTGATGATGTGTGATGAAGATTCATTGCCCGATATCAGCTAGAAGCCCTGGATACTTTAGATCAACGGGCAAGAAGACTGATCGGCGATGAGTCTATTGCCTGAAGGCTACAAAGTCTTGAACATCGCCGCTTAGTATCGTGTCTGTCCGTCTTCTACAGGTTGCATTTCGGAGAGTTTGCGTTGGAATTGCACAATTTGTTTCCTCCAGCACCAGATATGCCAGTCAAAAGCTCTCTAATTTTAATAATTAAGAAAACAAAAGTTATATCTTAGTAACTGAGTGCAGGTGATTGTGCAAGCTAAGCAGTTATCGCAATGATTTGGTCAATGGATGGTTCACATAAAAATATTTTATCGAGTCCCTCCGTACTTTGGAAGGCAGTCCATCTTAGGATGGAAGTTGTCTTTAAGACCGGCCTTTCCACACAATAGGTATGGGAACATTGGGTCGTAAGCCACCACGCAGGCCCAATGTGGATTCGTTAGTTAACGACTACCATCCTAAGACTAAAGTCGAGACGGCTTAATGTGACCTCCGAACCACGGAATCATATTTTTCGGACCAACCGGTGATTTAGGTTGTCACTTGCAACGTCTTAACTAATCTAGGAAAAATCGTACAAAGTGACGTTTCCCCGCGGGATCAAACCCACGATCTTTCGATCACCCTTTTCACCATCGGGATACAAGACGACGAGCTAGCGTTCCTTCCTTACGTGGAAGACATTCCACACATCCACACAGCCCGCTATGGTGCCTCGTTCCTAATGCGCATCGCAAAGGAATGGAACTCTTTGCCTCCTTATGTGTTCCCCGATCATTACAACCTGGCCGTCTTCAAGGCAAGAGTGAATAGGCTGCTTTTAGTCAGTCAAATGTCTGCCTATACGGTTTTTTCTGTTAAAAAAACTTACTCCGACCAATCAGGGTAGCTGCTTATCATGTGTGGAGTCACGTCGTCTTTTTGGCCGTACCAGGACTTCAAGGATGCGTTATGGCATACGCAAGCTTGGATGTCATCAGGCCTGGCTTAGTAAAATGGCCGCTTTGGAGACGGGAAACCAGTCCGGGTATGTGAACCGCACCAGACCAGCCGTTTGGCCTGGATCGCTGAATCTTTCTGGAAGTAAAAATGTGTTCTTATTATTTGACAGACTTTGTTTTGTTAGAAGGGCAACCGGCGGGCAACCGATGAATGTGAACTACTAGGGATTAACGTGGAAGTATTTCGTGAAAGGCATATTTTCAGCAGTAGATTTTATGTATTCAAAAATTCTTTATTCAAATTAGGCTTACAAAAAGCACTTATGAACGTCAAAAAATATACAAAAATATAATAAAAAACAATTAAAAATACTAAATATAATATAGTATATAGTAACTAAATATAATATAATAAAAATATGAATTTTGATGCTTTTTCAAAGCATCAAAATCATATTTTTAGTAGTTTTGTATGTTATGTAGTGCTTAATATTAGATATTATATTTAGTTAATGTGAAGCTGTTGTTCAGTTTTCATAGTTGAAGTTTGCAGCTTAATTTGGGACCAGGAAGTACTGTGTCCATGGAAGCACGTATTCAGACTGAACCTGATTCAGCCTGCAATATCCTAAAAACTGGAAACAATCGCACAAAATGGCTTTCATTAAGCGTTCTCCCTAATGGATTAGAATCCACGACTTCAACATAAAACAGGGATCTACATTTACGCATTCAGTGCCTTAGACGCAAATTAGCGTCCCTATGTGACTTATCTAGATTTTCCCGTTTCAAGAGTAAATAATCTGAAATTTCAAGTAAGCCTTATGCGGATTATTGGTGTGTAGACTAAGAAAGTGCCGGGACCAACGGTTTAACGTACCCAACGTTGCATGGAATCATCTTCTTTTTCAGACAACCAGGTGATTCAGCCTGTATATCAACAGCTACGTATACTATAATTAACTTAAAGCATACTAACATGTAACAGTCAAAGTGTTTACTCACTCGTCGCTCGACACATGTCGTGTCTCAAGACACATTGGTTTGCTAGAACTTGTGCAAACGTCGCCAGCTCGTTATCCCACTTCTGCAAATGGTATATCAGAAATAATTTGTTATTTATGAGAGAGAGAGATAATTTATGTATAGCAAATAAATAGTAACAAGCATAGCTTTGGGGATATCATAAAAAAAGATAGCACAGATGTTAACAATATATTATTTATTTATTGTTATTTTCATTATTCGAGATGTGTGCTCAGGTTTGAAGTTATACCAACTGGATTGGGAAATGGAAAAACAAAACTCTTGTTTGCTCAATCACTTATTTCATTACTTTTACTTGTTAGTACTCAAGAACTGTTATAGATTGGGACGTGAACAGGAATGGGGATAGATGCTGTTAAAATTAAGTATACAACTTGATTTGGTACGAAACCGAGCAAGGTATTCGAATATTTTTTATGTGATAGCGGAAACTGAGCAGACGGCTGATCTGATGTAAATGACGCCGTCGCCCATGTAACTTGCAATACCAGAGGGCAAGAAATGCCGCCTTATTTTGAGGATATTTAGATTCTTTTGTACCAATACATACGCTAAGATATTTTTTTTTGACTAATACACATTGGTGTTTAATACCCAGGAATTTGTTTGGCTACAGTTTACTGAATCCCAGAAATGCCTAATACACAAGATGATCACAATACAATCATAAGTGCACCAAACTGAGGACGAGATCTATCAACGCGGTGCATAGACATAGAAGATATAAAAATAAATGCGAGAAACAGTATAAAACTTTACCAGCTTAAACATTCCATAGCCCTTTGGTAGGTACTCCCCGCCTTTACCCTTTTCCTTGCCCAGGGCTATTTTGCTGCGAACACTGAAATTAAACATTTAAATTTTACTCTTTGTCAGGTATTGTTTTTTGACTGGCTGGAAGAAAATAATACTGCAGACTTCATATTGAGACTCAAGCATAGTGCCATACTAAATACGAATGGATTTTATCGGCTAAATTTCGTGAGAAAAGTAACTATCGATGATGTATCCAAGTGGTAATGAATATAATTAGAAGCTGAAGCAATTGATGACGCTGAATGTTGAAAAGGATCTTAAACATATTTTGGCACCTAAGCTAACCTGACTCAAACTAAAATGCTTGCGAATAATAAGACTTTGCGACCCGCCAAGGCACATTGCATCAGCGTGGAAAAGTCTTCAATGATAAATATTATTATACAACAACAGCCTGCCCTCTCGATTCACCGTTTTAGTAGTAACGGAAAAATCTGCGATTTCCTTTTAGCGAGTCTAGCTGAGCTACTTGACTTTTAGCCTTGTTGCGACACGCATAAAAATGTTTTTTATGCATCAATTTGATATATACTTACGCATTTGAAATTTCAAGCAACTTTGTGGCTAGATCGGGGGTTATAGAAACGTTCTTGGGCCTGTTGCATCGTGGACCCATTATTCGATTCTGAAAAATATCATTTTATGATAAAAATATAATCATAACCAACATTTTTAGGGAAATGTATCAAATAGTACCAAATCAGTACTAAACACTGCAATATGAAAAAATAAAATTCAGGATCTGGTCCCGCCATTAAAATGCTTACGAAATATATTAATAAAAGAATTCCGCTAATGTTTTCTACAAGACCATGGAGGTGATTCCTAAAATACTTACAGGATTGTAATACATGCACATGACATGGGCTCCTTCAGGGCAATGCTCCATTTTAGGGCAGTAGTCCGATACGTAGATGCCTTGCTGGCTGAGGCTGTCTATCACTACGGAAGACTGGCCATGATGCAGGAGCAACAAACACGTTATTCCGGTAAACTGTTAAAGATACAAAATGCAGTAAGTAGGAATGCATACTACCATCGCAGTACCAGATATCGTCCCGAAAAAATGTTGTGTACTTCTGTGTTTCGGAATGGGGGTACTGTAGCTAGTGAAATTACCGGGTATGAGTGACCTAACATCTGTTGTCTCAGGTGTCGGGCGCAGTGTGGCGTGGATGGAGAATACTAACTTTTTCAGTTGTTGTCGTTGTTTTCTTATTGACGTAGAATTACCTCTCCGAACATGTGCACCCATTTTTCAATTTGACTTTTCGAAAGTGTCTTGTAAATACTTAATTGAAAACCTAGTTGACATTTTTGAGTTTGAGTTTAAATTTAACGATTCAAATCACAAAGTACACAGTTCAACATTAATTAAAGCGGTTAAATTTAATTTACCTTTCGGTCCGGACCCGAACTGGTCGCTTGATAAGGGCTTTGTTGTCATAAAACTTGACGGGTTGATTAGAGGTTATTTAAGGACTGAATGGCCAATTCGACACCAATCATGTTTACAGGTTAGGCAATAATGTTATGTACAAGTTTAAACTCGATTCATGAATCAATTTTTTAGAAATAACGTGACCGACGCGAGACCGTCGGTGGTTCATTGGTGTGGACGGTTGCCTTTTGATTTGGAGAGTGCAGGATCAAAATACCGCCGCGTACCAGTCTTTTCGAATTTTCGAAATTATATGTACATTTAACGGACGCACTTATGGTAGAGGAAAACATCGTGAGGAAACCTGCGCACACCTACGAAGACTAGGACTAGGGCTTATGCACCTTTTATGAGTAGTGCCCATCGGTGGGTACATATATGAGCTGATGATGGGGTAATTTATTCTTCTTTTTTTATTAACTTCATATTGTTTTCATTTCAATGTTTCGGTGACTTTGTATTTACTATTTTCACGGGTAGACCGATGTAGCCTCATAACTATTCCAGCCTAATTAGACAGACTTTTGGCTACAATTGGCACCTATTGAATGGAAACCTTTGAAACGGAGAAGAGAGTGATCTAGGGTAGATTACTTCGGCCTACAAGATAGCTCATGACTTAAAAATCCATTATGTACGTGTGGAATATAAAATGTTTATATAAAGATGGTAGTTCCAATCACCTCAGTGCCCTTATAAAATATGTATTATTTTTTCTCTAAAATAATACAAACCTATTTAAAGTCAAAGTCAAAAACATTTATTTCAAATAGGCTTACAAAAAGCACTTATGAACGTCAAAAAATATACAAAATATAATAAAAACGATTAAAATACTAAACTAAAAATATGAGTTTTGATGCTTTGAAAAAAAAGCGCTTCAGTGGTTTGGCCTGTTGAGAAAGAAGCACTCAAGAAAACTCAACAGTGTAGCCTTTTTTAAAACATTTTCATTTTCCTTAATGTAACAATATATCATAAACACTGAAATAGCTGAGCAGTTTAAGACCACGGATTTTTATCACATAAATATTCGTCAATAGTGTAGTCTCTTTTTTAGAAAGGTGTTTTTTATTCTAGCTTTAAACATGTGTAAAGGTAACTCGACAATATTTTGCGGTACCTTATTAAAAACTTTATACATCTTCCTATAAAAGATTTACCTACTTTATGTAGTCTCAAGTCTGGAACAGCAAGTTTGTTTCTATTCCGTCCGAGTCACATTTTTTTAAAGGTATGATAGTATTTACGGACGTAAATTAAATTTTCATAAATATATGTGATGCTATAGTCATTATATTTATTTCTTTAAAAAGTTCCTTAAGAGAGTCACGGGGTCTAAGGTTGTAGATAAAACGAATAGCTCTTTTTTGTAGTACAAATATTATATTAATAATTGAATCTCATTATTATATCTTCAGCAAAATTGCTTCTTATAATAGAACGAGTTAAAATATTATAACAACATCACACTTAGGGTATTAAAACAAGGGGACCTTCTAAAAATAACGAAAAGATTTTCATGTGACAAGCAACATATTTTATTCAGTAAGGCTTTAAATTTATTGGAAAAGCAGTTTTATTTCTATATAGCTTATCTGGCTTAGTTGAACACAACTTTATATAAAAAACAAATGCTAAATAGAACGTGATGTTGTTTAAATGAAATTATATACCGCTTAGTGGAGAAGGCGGGAAGGGAAGTAATTATTTACGATCAAAATACGCATTACTTCGTACGCCTTTTTGTAATCGTTGAAAGACCCTAATATTTCAAATCCAGGGTAGGAAATTATGTTGAAGGCGCAGTCAGATATGCCCTTGCCTCTTATAATGCGGATGGAGTAAAATTAGGCATACATCAATTTTGATAATTAATCTTACGAAATAGGTGCCGTATTTAAATGTGGTAAAGTATGTCTGGTTCAACAGATATAATATATAATACGTTTTCTAAAATGTAAAAAAATAAAATGAAGAAATTTTTTTTTGTTCGAACTGACTACTGTTAACAAACAAGCCTAAGCGCGTTCCAGGGTGGGATTCGAACCTCGTCTTAGGGCGTTGGGGTCGAAATAAATTAATATTCACTGACATTCTTACAGCGCCAACTAACACCATTAAATCGAGAAGCTTGTATTGTAGTAAGGGTATTAAATAACTTATTTTCAAATGTTTTACTGCCCGGGGATCGCTTTTTATGTTACAATGTGAACAGGACGATCAGAACGCTCACCTGATGGTAAATGATACACCTGACCATGACAGAGCGGCATTGAAGGAGACCAACAACCAAAACAACAGTTATTATTTTCCATCAACCCCACACTGCGCCCGTCACCCGAGACAACAGATGTTAGGTCTCTTATACCCGGTAATTTCACTAGCTACAGTGCCCTCATCCCGAAACACAAAAGTGCATATCATTCTTATTTCACGGGACGATATCTGACACTGCGGTGGTACCTACCTAGATGACACAGTATCGAATCTACCACCAAGTAAATTAACCCGGAATTTTAGTGTAAAAGCCGACATACTAGTAGTGTGTTTTTTATTTAAATATTTCCGATAAAAAAAGTAGTTGCTAGTAATCACTTACCAGATTCATATTGATTTTCTAGAACATTCTAAAATATTATTTAGTACATTATTTCATAATTCCAGCCATTCTTCCACCGCCAATGTTAAATATACGATTGTTTCCATTTCAATATGTCGTCGTGTACATGGACAACTTGGCGAGCGACTTAGATTACTCTGGAAATTAGTTTGAATCAATGCTTGAGAAAAATGTGAAATGTTGAGGAATCTTTCAGCGAACTCTCCACTATTATGTTAAACTAGCTGTGCCACGCGGTATTACTCGCTGTCCAAATCTGTCCAGCCGTTTCAGATATTACCCAGAACAAACAAATAGACGGAGAGACAAATAAAAATTGAAAACGTTGATTAGGTGTATGCGTGCACAGAGACTATGAGTAGGGTATGCAAATGAAGTGACACTTATCGCAAAAACAATAAATAATTTACATTTATGACAAATTGAGTGCTGTTGATGACAGTGGATCGCCTAAAGTTTCAAATCTGTAGAAGAAAATGGGCGAACAAGTGGAAATCATTTGATATGTTGTTGATTTTCCGAGTTGTCTGGACGCACAGGGTATGCACTGCTTATTTGCATATACGGAGTGCACGCCACTTGGTGTATGTACCGTATATATATTCATATGCATGTAGTAAACAATGGTTATTTCAATGTTACAAACAGACAGTCCAATTTTATTTATATGTAATAGTTAAAGTTACAAAATCAGCTAATTAAACGTCCCCACCGAGGGGCACGAGCCTACCCGTATAGGGTTTAATAGACCGTAGTCGTCCACGCGGGCCCAGTGCGTATTGGCCGACTTCACGTACAACCTTTGAATCTCTTCGCAGGCGTGCGCTGGTTTCCTCAACATGTTTTCCTTCACCAAAAGAGCGTCGGATAAACGTACAATTTCAAAAATAGAAAACACATTGGTACGTTGCGTGATTTGAATCTGTGCCCTCATATCTTAAAGTGTGTTAAGACATTATTTATTACCCATACTACATGCTAAATGCTTGATCTAAATTGATTGATTAGTCTGGTCTACAAATTGTTTGATTTATTTATTTTTATCATTTATTTGAGTTCTGTTTGGGAGCAATACATATATTTTTAACACTTACGTCTCTTAATTATCTCAATTTTAATAAGTTAACGATGTTTTTTGTTTTATTTAAAAGATTGCCACGTAGCCCTTAATGGCTGAAACAAGGGCGTATATTTTGAAAACAATATCTAAAGTATGGTCGGATAAAAATCAACTGAGCCCATATCCGTTCACATTTTGTTGCATTTTTCTAAACACTGTACAGTCGTATGCGTAAAGTTTGGTACAAAATAAAAAAAATAAATTTTATTGCTAAGTTGAATAAAACTAATTTCTTATATAATAATGAGCTTAACACTTTAGCCAAAGAAACCAATCTTAGTATTATTAGACTTGAGCTTCTTGGATTTAGTTTCATTTAATTTAGTAAGTAGTTTGAGGATTTCGAACCTAAGAGAAAACATTAACAAATACCTTTTTCCTAAATTCTTTTAATTTTTTAAATAAGATTAATACAAATTTATAAATCTATATTATTATTATTAAACAGATGTTTTGAAATGAGGTACCATATTAAAGGATTAAAGTTTGTATCATTTGGATAACAGTAAAAATTAGACACAATTTTCTTATATAAATAACATACTTCAAATATTTTCTATGATAATGAAGACTTACAGGAATATATCAGTGATCAAAACCTTAATGAAACAGGGAATAAGTAGCATACCTTCTTTTTAAACTGAAGAAATCAGGTCCTTAAAGGTATTTAGCTTCTAAAACAAAACCAGAGGCTTCGGACCTACACTTATTTTACTCATATTGAATAGATAGATAGACTTTTTATTGCTCACAATGAATTAAATGCAAACACAAAAACATAAAAAACCAAAACAGTTGGCAAAGGCGGACTTATCGCTAATATTAATCTTAATTCTACTAATTCGGAAAATTAAAGTTTTCGTAATAAGTTGGATACAATTACGGACAATTTGAAAGGCAAAAATCAAATTATATAATTAATTAATCGGAACTTACTACGAGTTGGCGTGATCCCTGAAAAAAGTAAAGCCTGTTTAGTCTTTAAAGGCTAAATAATTTGCACTTAATTATTTAAATCGAAAGTTAATAAAGCTTTCAAACAAACATTAAACTTTGGGTACATTTTTAATCTTTTCTCACGTAAAAAGCTGACTCGTGGAGCTTTATTGGTGAGATTAATTAGTCTAATTATTTTTTTACGACTCTCGAGATTCTGTCGTCGTAAAAAATCATATTAAATTGAAATTGTAGTCGCACGTGGTTTTTAATGACCGCAATTTGTTGGGTAAGTCCAAAGATTCGTTATTTTTTTAGTGTGGAAAAGTCATGATTCCGCACGAATGGGCTGGCTCAACTAATTTGATACCATGGCCTCATAGAAAACTGGCGCGAAACAGTGCTTTGAAACAGTGCTTTGCGTTTTGTTACGTCTAGAGAATGGAGATAACCGTAGCCTAAATCTCCGGTTCCTATCACTTTTTTTATTTTATTTTTTCCCGTTTCAAGGGTTGGCAAAGCAGTTGTTGCTCCTGTGGAGTTTCCAGTGTCCATGGGTAGCGGTATCACTTATAATCATGTGAACAGTTGTTTGCCGTTTTTCAATTAAATACTTTATTGCTCTATAAATGTAGACACAGTGGTTTGGGTCATCATCATCATCATCAGACACAGTGGTTTGGGTAGTGACCAAAAAATAAAACGTTTAGTGGCGCAGCAATTTTGGAGGGACACTTTTGGCACACCTGTTATAAGTACATTAGGAATTAAATATTAGTTGTAGAAACATATTTATAACAATATGTCTACTTCAAATATAAAGAACGTTATATTTTATTGTATTTGTTATTTTAATAAAATCTGATTATAAAGGTGACAATGATAAAAAATAACAAAACAATACATTGAAAATTAAAAACAGAAAGAAAAAAATACAATTTTGAGTACTTTCTGACCAACCATATATTTATAATTTTTATTAAACTCAGATACCTACATTTCATAACTTATCATTTTTGCCTATTGAATGAAAAATAATGAGTACAAACGAACCGAAAGTTCATATGTTACACTTTTGTCAATTTTGGAAATGTCTCTCGCGCAAACTATTCAATTTATAAAAAAAATATATGAGAAAACTCAATACCATTTTTAAAGATCTACACCTTGATATCCCACAAGTGGGAGTACGATGAAAAAAATTTTGAGTTTCGGTTCAATGTATGGGGACCCCAAAAATATTTAAAAATTTCAAGTTTCTTATTAAAACTTAATAGCGGTTTACAGAATACATATACGTACCAAGTTTGAATAATGCAGTGCTTATAGTTTCGGAGAAAAAAGGGGTTGTGTTATT